>CALNHX010003148.1:0-157237 GCA_940337035.1 Agriotes lineatus | reverse complement strand
GGTGCGGAAGAGATTTTTATTTAAATAATCTCAAGAAACGGATGCAAATTTTTATCTCTTTTCAGCTTTAACTCTGAACTGCCATATTATCGGCATTACTGCCCCAGTCATATCCTCCGCTAACGGTATTGATAAATCGCCAGCTCGATTTTAAACCGACTTCGCGATCTAGGTTTTGTAGCTATTGGTTACCATCTTCTTTTCGAATTATCTTTAGCTCAAGTCATCGCACATATGGCACGATCATGTATATAACATAGTATGATAACGACCATGTCACATTGAAAGCACTATTTTAAAAGATTACCAAGACTAAATGTGTGGCATGGCACAAACCGCTCAGTGCTAACAGTGTTACGAAGTATTGATGAGGGTGCTTGCATCGACTCATTTTATTTTATTTTATGAAATACAAACAAGCATACCGAAAAAAGAAGCGTGGATGTATATACAATAGCATAAATCTAAACGTGGCGTGGTAACTAAAAGTAAGCTTATATGCCTACCACATTCATACATAGATAATATGTAACCCCTTATACCGTCTACACAGTGTTGGGGCGCCGGGCGCACCGAGCCGCTGAGGGTGTGTGCAGTTTTTAAATTCGGCGGAGATACTTGAGGCAGTGGAGCCTGTTTAAGCTCGCTCCCAGATGGTCACCCATTCAAGTACTGACCAAGCAGACTGGAGCTTAACTTTCACAAGTGCCGTGATATATTCAACACCACTCAGCACCTGCCGGCACCTATCACACAGTATATTAAAGTATTAAACAATCTGTAATTAATTATCATCACAAAAAGTAGCTGGCGCCAGCTGTCGGCGCCAGCTGCCAGCGGCGTTGGCCGCCGGGAATCGTCCTAGTTTTCCGGTGGGCCGATCCGTCCCGGCCACCTGACGTTTTATTGCGATTTGTGGAATATCTTGTATATAGTCGTAAAGCTCGTCTATCAGTCCGTTTGTGACTTTTGGTCCTCCGCGAATCGTTGTTTCTCGATATTTTTGTGTTGGGAATTGGACAGCTCTCAGTTTAACACAGATATACGATTATTGTGATAGCAAACTGCGGGTAAACGTTTTATTAAAAAAAAATACTTTAAATCAAAAACTATTTTAAGGAAATTGGAGCCACACAAATAATTTTAGAAAAATTGTTTTACAATCTTTTTCTAGAAATTTCGTTAACTGTATATCTTTTGTGTTCGATAGTTTAAAGATAAAATATGAAATATGACCCTTATCCCTTGCCTAACGAGAAAATTATAATTTTTCTTTGTTCCTTTGTTTAAATGAGAACCAATATTAATTCTTGTTAGGAGTAGTATTTTCTAAAATATATTTTTCTCCATGCCCATCTAGTAAGTTACATTTACTTTGACATATCCATTGCAGGTAAGCTGATTTTACTGTTTGTTTACTGGTTGTCATGACATTGGGGAAGTAAGTACCTACTCCCCAAGGGAAGTAAGTGAATTGCGTGTTATTACAGTAATTGAAGTTCTATAAGTGATCTGAACGGGTTTGAACTTAACTGATCCTAACCTATTTTAAATTTAAAAACTCGTTAAGAGAGGCGCGGAGCCCCAAGGCCCCCCTTGGAGATGGGCGGAGCCCCGGGGGCCCCCTTGGAGAGGGGCGATACCCGAGGGCCCCCTTGGAAAGGGGCGGAGCCTCGACGGCCCCCTTGGAGAGGGGCGGAGCCACGAGGGCCCCCTTGGAGAGGAACGGAGCCCCGTGGCTTCCTTGGAGGGGGGCGGAGCCCCGAGTGCCCCTTTGGGGAAAGGCGGAGGCCCGAGGGCTCCCTTGGAGAGGGCGGTGCCCCGTGGGCTCCTTGGAGAGGGGTGGAGCCCCGATGGCCCCATTGGAGAATAGCGGAGCCCCCAGGGCCCCCTTGGAGAGGGGAGGAGCACCGAGGGACCCCTTCGAGAGGGGCGGAGCCCCGGGGCCAGGCTTAGAGAGGAGCGAGCCCCGAGGGCCCCCTTCTTTGGTCAGGCGGCGGCAGGGAAAGGCAGGTGCGGGTTGTGTAACAGAACAGAATGGCCCAACGTAATGGGCCTAAAGATGGTGGTAAATTGAATAGGATATTTTATTCAAATTTTTGTTGGGCATGGAGAAAAATGTTATAAGCATGCTCGGGAAGTAACTATCTATAACCAGTCTCGAACTTTGCCAGCCCTCGCTCTCTCGGGCTGGCAAACTCGTTCTCGACTGGTAAAAGCTACTTACTTCCCTTGATGCTTAAATAACTATTAATAAAAATATAACTTGGATTTCTAACCAAAATATTTAGCATTTTCAAAAGTCTTTGTTGATTTAATAATTGTGGCTGAAAGTCTAGTAAGGTCATAGTGACAACCCGTCGACAGTTCAGCACATGGATGTAAATCATGTTTTTATTCCAGGCCGAGTTTTGTAGAACGCGGCGTCGTAGACGTAGATGATGCTCTGTAGCACGTAAAAATTGCATTTGTAACAAACGAAGTTAATTGACCGTTCGTTACTCCCCATATTTGCCAAAGCTATTATGTAAAGTCAATATTTAATGTTATCTCATACACGTCAATGAGGTTTCGTTTTGTTTTATTAAGCAACAGCTGAAAGTATTAAGATAATCAGATAACTCGTTTTCTTAAAGGTACTGAAAATGGACTTTTTAGTATTATAGTAACAGATAAGCTATTTCATCAGAATTAGTTACCGCGCAATATTTTAGAGTAATTTAAAGAAAATTATTGGCCATATTAAGAAATTAGTAGGAGATCTACTTAAGATAAAAAGTATAATTCAATGTGCAATAGGCGATAAAAAGGTTTAGACAATTGCCTACAGATAACATTTTCTATAGGAATGACAAAAGGGTTTCAAAGGAAAATAATGGGACTTTACCTATGCGGTGATAACACACGAGGTTTAATCTAGTCCGAAGCGAATTAGTAGCACAAGCACGTTAGTTATTGTAGTGCGAACACTGCTTGCTGTTATTGTTGTGTGGAATATAGTGAACAAAACCGAGTTCGGACCTAACCAAATGTGCTGTTGGTGAAAAGCTGAAGATGGGCCCAAGGCGCACTGTAAGTAAAAATCAACTCCTGCAACTCATTTTTTATTTAACCAACCTAGTTGCATTTTAATGAAAACCTTAAAAATACTGAATGATATGTTTTCATAATTTCTGGAGTTTTAGAGGTCATAAATGATAGCCTTACATAACTATTTATTTAAATATTCACTTATTTGAAAAGCTGGTAGGGAGCACACGCATTTCTGTGCACAAATAGCAAATGAGTTGCCACAATATTCATTAGGAAACAGAAACAGCATTATTTTAAAATTTTATTCACTTTTTATTACAATCGATAACATTGTCTCTCTATACAGAAAATATTATGAAACAAGAACATTACTATGCCAAGATTTTTAATTAATATTCAATACTTAATATGTGAAATCCAACTAGGCGAATATGGTGATTCAATCTATCTACCAAGAACCATTTGTTATCACTATTTCTATTTCTTATTAAAAATGTGATTGAAGTACTACTTAATTTACTATTAAGTGAACAGAATGTGTAAATAATGCATACTTCTAGGCAAGTTACATGCGAATTCAATCTATATTTTGTCTTAATGGAAAGAAGCCAAGTGATTAAGATTGAAAAATAATATCTTGCATAATATCTTATAATGTTGTTCGTCTTCAACTAAGTTTTCAAATTCTATGCTGGGCGTACAAGACTGCACTAAATCAGTCATTTCCCTCTAAAGGATTCTATTACGATAAATGAAATAAGCACTTTCCGCGCAATTAACGTTGTTGTGTGACAATTTACATAGATTTGAGGTGCAGACTTTAAATTAGTATCTCTAATTTGTGCAAATTTGTCCCGCATTGACAAGAAACCCAGTGTTAGCATGGATATTAAAAAAATAGTTTGCAGATGATACAATAATTATTTTGCTATCTATATTTGGTGTATTTTATGTTAAGATATAAAACGATTATTAATTATTCTAATTGCAACCTACTTTGATTTCTCTTGTATAACATTTAATAACATAGATATTAGACAAGCAACAATTAAAAGCAACATTACATTAGAGCAACACGATAATTGATTGTAAAATTTTACTTTAGAACTGCTACAGGCAGCGTGAAAGTTTCCGGGTAGCCGTGTGTTAAACCTCTTGATCATAAAAGAGAACACTTGCAACGATGCTTAAGACATTGTCTGAAAAGGAGCAAATTCTAATAGTAATCTTCAAAAAGCGACCAGAATTATTTTTGTGGCTGCCAATAGTTTAAAAATCGAAGGGCGCTCTACTAATGTTCACCCGTAAAAGCATTCAATGACAACAGATCCAGTTACTTAAATGGTGTAATAACCGCAAAATTGTTGGCTCCGTTTGTTACGAGCAATTTATACTGGACCCTGAAAGAAAATAAACGATCATCGCTCAGAACACTTTCCAAACCTGTCTCGGGAGTTGGTTCCGAGAGGTTTACAAAACTTGGCCACGAGCTATGGTGGCAATAATTGGAATAGAAAGGCAAAGCGTGCGGATTAAGTGCAATGGTACTATATAGAATGAGTTTTCCGTTGCTGCAAATTATGCTAGAGTAACGGGTTATTGTGTTCTATTCTGGCAATGAAAAGAGGAAACGATTTATATGTAATACAGAGTTATTCACATAAGAGTACGAGCCTGACTAGGTACAAATGCAACCCAAAATACATTTTACCAAGCATTTGTATTTTGTGTTGCATTTTTACCTAGTCAGGCTCGTACTCTTACGTGAATGACCCTGTATAATAAAACTGTAAAAAATGGCATATAGGTTTACCATTAATTTTATTTGAATTAATGTAACATTCTTTTTACTTCCTTTTACAGTAAAGGAAGTATTGGATTCACCCCAAAAATTCCAAATTGAGTTTTCAACAGATCTTCACGTTTTAGAGTCTCCTCAACTCAAAACACATGTTTTTGTATATTGGCCTGTCTGTCAGTCTGTGTGTGTGTGTGTTTATTACATTTTATTACATTTACCATTAAATACCTCTAAAATGTTTTTTTTTCTTTTTTCTTTCTTTAATAGCTCTTATTTTCTAGGGCATTATAGAAAACAAATAAAATTAATAATCCTAAACCTTGGCCATGGATTTTATGTGTAAGAGCGACTACAACTACAATATTTTGACTGTGAAGTGAAGTGATACTTCCGGTTATACCGAAAGCCGCTGTCAACCTTTTTATTTTCAATATAACACCGGGTATATAATTACATTTTTGAAATTTTAGAGAAAATTTGTCTTTTTAGCTAACTCTATTTTGTATGGTTTCTGCAGAATTTGTAATTTTTGAAAACTTTTTTAAATAAAAAAACCATTACCGGCGATGGGATTCGAACTTCAATGACTAAAAATGAACTTGCCTGAGCGATTTCAATGATCGACGGTATCCCGACAGTAAAGCGGGCATTTGCTGCTGCGGACACCGAGGATGTCTCCTGTCGGTGAGATGCGGCTGTCTTAAATACAACGAATTTATTGTTGACTATTTTTTTATTTCTTACAACATTTACCTTGTTGGTTCCCACTTTCGTCAATGGTAAAGCCTGAGGTATGTGGATTTTATCACTTCTATCTATTTCTCAGCTGTAGCAAAAATAAATATTTTATTTTTTTGAGGTGCTCACCCTGTATATGCTGGGTTCAAAATATTACTTTTATTTAAAAATAGTTTTTGACTTAAAGCAAAAACAGGTTGGTTGGAGCTTTGACTGGTTACTGCCTTTAAACACTGACAAATTTTCGGTGCTTCACATAGGAAAAAGTATCCTCGTCTTCCTTACTTCATAGATTGACGATACTGATATCCAACTAGATCTACGAGTTACTGTAACATCCACTTTAACTTGGTCGGACCATATTACCAGCATAGTTGAATCAGCTAGATCCAAAATCTATCTTCTTCAGAAAACATTTACGAATATATCTCAGCAGCTAGCTGTTTAATTATATACCACTTACGTATGTCCTATATTGGGGTTTTCATCACCTGTATTGTCTTATTGGCTAGTTAAAGATATATAGTGTAAAGAGCAGCCACTCGCTGGCCTCAGAGTCTTCGGAACTTACCGTACGAAGAACGACTGGCAAAACTAAAGATTACTACTAAAAATACGAATAATCAGAGGGAATTTCATTCAAATTTTTTGTTTTACACATAACCTTTTTCAATCTACCACACCCATTCTCCAGCTCAACGATGATAGTCGTCTACGTGGTCATCACTTTAAGCTACGCAAGGAGCAGTTCAAAACGTCTCACCGGTTTCACTTCATCACAAACAGATCGTTTGAATACTGGAATGCCCTACCAGAAAGAGTTGTTTGTGCAAGCTCTGTAAGTGCGTGTAAAAACCGTTTGGAAAGAATTATTGAGTAGTAAACAAGCAAATAGTGTGCGTGTGCGTACTGCGTAGCTTACCTGCATTTAACTTTATTTTCTACTGAAAATTGAATTTCGTTTGTAACAATTTCTTTTCTTTTATTTTATTTTCTGTTCTTTTTGGGAGTACTAGATTTACAGCACTCTTTATGTAAACATATGTAACTGTATACTGGTTGCTGAAAAATGGCGTATTAACTCGATGCACGTTGTAAAGGGATAATTCCTGAGTATGAGAAAAATAAGGAAAACATTCTTTGTGTTATAACTGTGAAACTATGGGAGCTCAAAGTTTGATTATTAATTCCTTTAATATTCAGTATTAGGATAGAAAAACATTACCCACTTAAAGATAATAGTATGAATGTAAATACTTGTAAATACTTTTGTCAATTATCGAAGAGAAACTCAAGAAATTTAAAATTCAAAATTAAAAATTTACAGAAGTTGCAATTTACCAACCTTCGTTAATCCATTGAAAATGAATTTTGCTAATTTTCAAATCTGGCATAAAATTTCCAAAATCTGAAAAAATTGCAAGGGATAGAAATAAAAAAGTTTTAAAATTGTTCACATCTGTATTATTATCGTTTATTATACGCCACGGGAAACCTTACTGCGAAGTTCTACTGTGTAGCTGCATAGCAGATCATTAGTGAATAATACGTACTACAGTTTTGAACCTTTTCAGTATCTTGTACACTTTAATATTAATTTGCAATTAGATAAAGATGTTGAATTTGATATTACTTGAATTTTTTTTTATATAACTTTAGAAGATGTATTGCTTATATGAGTCATTCTTATTATGGCATTTATTAGCTGTTTTAAAGGAGTTGTGAGAATTACAAGCCTTCCGATCGGCGGCTCCACATATTATTATTATTCATAGTTTATTTTGTTTACTTATGAAACATGCTTTAATAGCAAATATAAACGGATTTTTTGTATGGGGAGCTTTTACATTGTATAAACTAAGTAACTTTGCATTTTCCGTATATACAGTGTGGTCCATTAAGTGTGCAACAAATGGAAAACTTTTTTATTAGTTGTACAATCGAAATTTAAATACGGCCAAAAGTTAGTGCATGTTCTATAACCATATCAGATGCCCTTAGAATGGCTTCAAGTCAAACAATATACAGGGCAGGACAAAAAATATGAAATGCGTTCAAGACTGAAGTACCCTTATTTCAAAAAATGTAGCAAAATTTTATTGAAAAAAGTTGTTTAGAATCAAAAGTTATGCTCAAATACAAAGTCACCGCCTCCTATTCGAATTTTTATTATTTTTTTGAAAATTTTGTATTACCCCCGTATGATACATATTTTTATTATTCTGATTTTATATGTATATAAAGTAGCCACAACCACATCATTTTTAAATAACTTTTAGCAACTTGAAGCGTATTTGTAAAATTTACTTGAATTTATATTTTTTTAGGTAACCCTCCACTTCATGTTTGTTGCAACGATATTTAACAGAACTTTAGAATTTCGCAAATATTCTTTGTAACAAGGCAAATGCTTTACTAATAATAATTTACATATGAAAAAACTCTTAATAAAATCAGAATAATAAAAATATGTATCATACGGGGATAATACAAAATTTTACAAAAAAGAATCAAAATTCGAATAGAAGGCCGTGACTTTGTATTTAAGCATAACTTTTGATTCTAAACAACTTTTCTCAATAAAATTTTGCAATATTTTTTGAAGTAAGGTAACTTTATTCTTGAACGAATTTCATATTTTTGTCCTGCCCTGTATATTGTTTGACTTGAAGCCATTTTAAGGGCATCTGATATGGATATCGAACATGCTCTAACTTTTGGCGGTATTTAAATTTCGATTGTACAACTAATAAAAAAATGTCCCATTTGTTGCACACTTAATGGACCACACTGTATATATACATATGTATCGTATTTATATTTTTAAAGTCCCCATCAATGTTTTCTATTACAATCGCGCATTAAGTTTAAGTTCAAACAACTGACACTAACATCCCAACCCTGCAGCCCGGTAATGACATTAACCCACGTAATATTATTCATGTTAGAATAAAATACAATCCGACACGCTATTTACTATTTACTTGCAAATTTACAATTTCACAAAGGGCCAGAATAAAAATGCACATTTTACCTTATTTAAAAAATGAGAAAACAGGCTAATCTCCTCCCCCTCTCACAACCGCATCACCGACTTTCATAAAAAATAGAATTGACCAGTAGAAAATCTTTAAACAGCGAATTTCACACAACTATTGATTTTAAGGATTTTCTTATAATTCTAACGTTTTACCCATTTTGTATCCCCCAAATCCAACTGGGCCGCAAAACTCCCACATCCCGAATATGGACCGATAGAAAGCCTTCAAACAGCAAATTTCACACAAATATTGATTTTAAAACTTTTCTGATAATTATAACGTTTTCCCCATTTTGCAACACCCAAATCCGCCTGGGCCACAAAATTCCCACATCCCGAATTCTCTTAAAAAATACAATCGACCAGCAGAAAATCTCCAAACAGCGAATTTCACGCAAATGTTGTTTTTACGGTTTTTCTGATAGTTATAATGTTTTCCCCGCTTTGCAACCCCCAAATGCCCCTGGGCCGCAAAATTCCCAGATCCCGAATTCTCTTAAAAAATACAATCAACCAGCAGAAAATTCCCAAACAGCGAATTTCACACAAATATTCATGTTAAGGTTTTTCTGATAATTATAACGTTTTCGGCATTTTGTAACCCCCAAATCCCCCTAGCCCGTCAAATTCCCACTTCCCAAATTCTCTTAAAAAATAAATTTGACCAGTAGAAAGTCTCCAAACAGCGTATTTCACACAAATAATAATTTTAAAATTTTTCTGATAATTATAACGGTTTCCCCATTTTTTAACCCCTAAATCAACCTGAACCGCAAAATTCTTAAAAACCCACAGATTCATCCACATACTACCAAAAACCAAATTCGACATTTTTTCTTTCCCCTTGTTTATGCGAACATCCAATTTGCAATCAGTTTTCTACCCCTTTAACTTCGCCCCCGTGCATCGCAGACGCTAAAATCCAGCGCGTACAATGAGAGTTGATTCATCCTATTTCCAACTAGCCCCAAATCACATTTGGATCTTTCAAAAAGTATGCGATGTAACAGCACCGAACGCTTTCGTGTCCACAAAATCGTTTTAACCCCTGTATTTTCGCCCCTTCGAATCGTACATTTTCACAATCTCTCCAGAAAGTTCGCCCTTGACGATATTTTCAAAATGATACCAACAACATTCACCTGCAATACGCACAACTTGCAAAAATTCGCGAAAACTGCGCATTTTTCAAGCATCACACAAATAGCTAGAAGAGCCCCGTACTAGCGTCACATCTCCAATTCGTTAAACATTTTCCATGTTAAAACATTTAATAAAGACATAATTACGTACTACAATTTTGAACCTTCTCAGCATCTTGTGCAAGTTGTTTTGAAGGATTTCTAAGAATTAAATGCTATCCGTTCGGCGGCTCCACATGCTATTGTTTATAGTTTATTTTGTTGACTGCTGAAACGTGCTTTAATAGCAAATATAACTGGAGTAAAGATTTACTGCTTTTATTAGAAGAAACGGGGCAGTATATAATCGGGATTACATGCGAATAGATCTTGAAGTTGTTTAGCCGATATGTATCTTTAGTTTTGGGTTAATTATTCAATATATACATTTTCAAAGGATTTGTTGATTGGGGAGCTTTTACAGTGTCTAAACTAAATAACTTTACATTTTCCGTACATATACATATATATTTGTATTTATATTTTTAAAGGCCCCACCAATCTTTTCTATTACATTCTCTTACAATCTCTTGTTAAGTTTTAGTACAAACAGCTGACACTACATTCCAACCCTGATAGTGGCCATCTATGACTGTACCAACAAGTTTAACGCGGCAATGACATCCCCACGAAATATTATTCATGTTAGAGAAAAATACAATTCGACATTCTGTTAGCATCACACCATTTAATATATACTTGCAAATTTACAATTTTACAAAGGGTCAGAATCAAACAAAATATCATATTTTCCTTATTTCACAATTGAGACAATAAGACAAAACATTTCCTCTCCCACCCGTCCTTCACAACCCCGACTTATCTTTTCTCTTAAAAGAAACATTCGACCAGTAGAATGTCTCCAAACAGCAAATTTTACACAAATATTAATTTTAAGGTTTTTCTGATAATTATAACGTTTTCCCCATTTGCAACCCCCAAATCCACCTGGGTTGAAAAAGCCCCACATCCCGTATTCTCCTAAAAAATACAATCGACCAGTAGAACGTCTCCAAACAGCGAATGTCACACAAATATTAATGTTAAGGTTTTTCTGATAATTATAACGTTTTCCCCATTTGCAACCCCCAAATCCACCTGGGATACAAAAGCCCCAAATCCCGCATTCTCCTAAAAGATACAATCAACTAGTAGAACATCTCCAAGCTGCGAATGTCACACAAATATTAATACAATCGACCAGTAGAACGTCTCCAAACAGCGAATGTCACACAAATATTATTGTTAAGGTTTTTCTGATAATTATAACGTTTTCCCCATTTGCAACCCCCAAATCCACCTGGGATACAAAAGCCCCACATCCCGCATTCTCCTAAAAGATACAATCAACCAGTAGAACATCTCCAAGCTGCGAATGTCACACAAATATTAATTTTAAGGTTTTTCTGCTAATTATAACGCTTTCCCAGTTTGCAACCCCCAAATCCATTTGGGTGGCTAAAGCCCCATCTCCCGCATTCTCCTAAAAAATACAATCGACCATTAAACCGTCTCCAAACAGCGAATGCCCCACAAATATTAATTTTAAGATTTTTCTGATAATTATAACGTTTTCTCCATTTTGCAACCCCCAAATCCACCTGGGTTGCATAAGCCCCACATCCCGCATTCTCCTAAAAAATTCAATCGACCATTAGAACGTCTCCAAACAGCGAATGCCCCACAAATATTAATTTAAAGATTTTTCTGATAATTATAACGTTTTCTCCATTTTGCAACCCCCAAATCCACCTGGGTTGCAAAAGCCCCACATCCCGCATTCTCCTAAAAAATTCAATCGACCATTAGAACGTCTCCAAACAGCGAAAGCAACACAAATATTAATTTGAAGGTTTTTCTGATAATTATAACGGTTTTCGCCATTTTGTAACCCCCAAATCCACCTGAGCCGCAAAAGTCTTAAAACCCCACAGATTCATCCACATACTGCCAAAAACAAAATTCGACATTTATTTCTTTCCCTTTGTTTATGCGAACATCCAATTTACTTCAAACGCACCTCAGCTTTCTACCCCTGTAACTTCGCCCCGTGCATCGCAGACCCCAAAAACGAGCTAGTACGATGAGCGTTGGTTCATCCTCTTTCCAACTAGCCCCAAATCACATTTAGATCTTTTAAAAAATATGCGATGTAACAGCACCGAACGCTTTCGTGTCCACAAAATCGTTTTAACCCTCGTATTTTCGCCCCCTCGAATTTTACAGTTTGACAACCTCTCCAGAAAGTTCGCCCTTGACGAGAGCTTCAAAATGACACCAACAAAATTCACCTGCAATATGTACAATTTGCACAAATTCTTAAAAAGTGTGTATTTTCCAAGCGTCACACAAATCGCTAAAAGAGCACCGTACTAGCGTCACATCTTCAATTCGTTAAACATTTTCAATGTTAAAAAATTTTCACTTATAATACCATGAGTAGTCAAAGTTATGTAGACTATTTTTGTGGTGGTGTCACGAATGTCCATTGCGCTTTGGTACGATTAGGATGAGTGCGCTAGCACGAGTCCTAATCTCAAGCGCAATGGACATGAGTAGTGATACCACCGCAAAAATAATCTACTTAACTTTGACTAAGAATGGTATTCGAGGGACTATTTAATGAACCAAACTACTTTTTCAAATTAGTTTTCAGTAAATCTAGCAACAAACTACGCAATTTCTATAGTAACAGAACACTAATATTGACTTTTTCTAATAAAAATCACATTTGTTTAAAATAGTCACTTGAATACCTTCTAGGAAGATATATCCACTGATATTTTTTTGATTGATCAAGAAACGTCAGAATTCTGGATTTTCATTGGTCACTTTTTGACAGATGACAGGTGAATTGAATAGTCAAAAATATAACACAAAGAATTTGTTCCTTATTTTTCTCATACTCAGCTAGCATCGCTTAACAACATACCGTCGGGTTATTACGCCATTTTTTCAGCACCATGTATAACTGTATGTTATTTACTGCATGGGTGCATTTGTATGTGTATTTGGTGTTTAATAGGTGTTTACACCTCAGCACTACTCTTTGGAATAATAATAATATTGTCATATTAAAGGTTCTCACCCTTATATATTTTATCGAAATTGTTTCTCGGTTTCATACCAATAAGGTATATAATCTGCATGGAAAATATCGTCTTCCTCCAACAAATAGATATTGAGCTATATCGGCAGCAGACAGACAGACGAAATTAAGAAAACTTGTTTTTCGTCATCTAGGGACTTGAAACGTGAAGATCTGAAGTAATCACGGAAGGTGATTTTTTAGTGATTACAATATTTCCTTCATCTTTCAGACAGTGGGAGTAAAAACGGACATTTTCACGTTTCGACTGCTGTGACAGCTCAAAGCGGCCTTGCCGATATTTTAAATCTGAACTGAAATGGTTTTGTCTACTTATAGGTTTTTGAATGTTGAAAAAGGCTTTGTTAAAGGCGACCATGGGGTCATGGTTTTAATAATAAAAAGTTTAGATTACCTATTTTTACGAATAAACAGTTTGTACCGCCGGTTGCAATTCTTAGATGGGCGATTTTTGATCGTGAGTTGAATTGACGAAGTGGTTCTTGCTAACTACTAAACACATGGTCATTAGTTGCCGTATAGCGACTACTCAAGGTTTAATTAAAACTATCACACTCTGAAGTCTAAAGAAACAATTTTTATAAATTTAGCTCCAGCGTAAGTACCGTAGCTATGTGGCTCAACTTAATTAATAAAAAATTGCAGAATATTTCTAAATAACACCAAATAAACTTGTGAATCAATTAAACAGGTTAGCAACGAGTTATTTTTATATAAGTAATTGTTGGAATCGAGAAGAACCCAGAATTCATTATTATTACAAAGTACTAGAATTCGTGGCCAGCCTACGTCTGGCCCTGCCAGCGTAAAGAAACGGTTAACAATACAAAAATGCGGTCTTGCCATTTGTGCGCGCGCGCCACTTGCTAGTATGCAGGCAGTTCATGCTGCCCGCGCCTGCTTACGGTTGGACTGCATCGGCTCTTATAATATAAGATTCAATGAAAAATAGTATACGAGGATTGTACAAACACAACAAAATTTGAATAAGTAAGAGCCACTTCTTATCGATTCGATGAAATAATAAAAAATCCTTATTGAAAGCATCACGTAGCATTCAAAATTAAGTACTGTGATTCGCGAGTTTCGTCGTAAGTCAAGGCCTCAGCCAATAGATGCATTATAGCTATAGTAATGGTTATCGCTTACAAGGCAAGCTTTTCGCACAACCGCCGAATAGCGCGCATATATCACTGAAACCAACTGTCTACTATTCTTGAGAACACAGCACTAGTTAGAAAATCATGGATTTAAAATTTACAAGAAGTATCAAGAGCAAATGCGATTCGACAAGCTATGCGGTTTCAATTGCAGCGGGAGTGCAAGGGCTGCACTCCCGGGTACTCAAAAAGTGGAATATGAAGCACTTACATTCAATCGTGTACAACTTTCGTCAAGCGATAGTAAAGATAGTAGGAATCGTAATCTGCCAGAATGTATCCCTGCTACCAGGTGGTAAGGTTTTTTCAGACGGCTTCTTCAGCATTCGAAGCTTATCAAGCTTCTGAAAAATAACTTGGAGAATACTGGGGTTACTTAAAAACAGTTTAAAAATGAATTCGATGAGGCGTCAGACCACGTGAGTGAAGAACAGCGATAACATTCTCATTCCTGAGATTTTCGGAGACCAAAAGATGGCTTTACTTCAAAAATAGCATGACAATCATGAGAAGCAATTCACGAACCCATAACACGAAAAGTTTCCTGTATGCTGCAGTATTTGTTATCTATTAATTGGTGGTATTTCATCATACCTTAGTCTATATCTAATCACTAGAGAGCGGATTTTTAAGCATTACGCTTATCCTGAATATTAAATGCAGGAAAATGATTTCTAAAAATGTTTTTCGAATTGCAGGAAATTGAAGTATTTGACACTAACTTATTTATGCTTTTTTTTCCTTTTTATGCATATTTCGGGTTTGTGTGCGTATTACTACTTATTTTTAAGTTTTCAGTTTGCATTTATTTTCCGCCTAATTCATTCGTAATCGAATATTGCAATGTTTTTCTGAGAATTTCTAAAAAATTCGGGTATTCTCTTGAATTATTTTAGTTAACACACCTGCAGAAAACTCGGTTACTCCTTTTGTATGATTTTAATTCAAAATACAGACATGAGCGATACGGCCGATCTGGGGATAGTGATACGCCTAAATGAATTAAAATATGAAAACAATAAATTATTTTGCAAAGCTTGTATTAAGACGGTAAGAGTTTATGAAGTTCTTTAATAGTAATTTATTAAATTATTACAATATTGTACAATACACATGCGTAAAGCATCTTTAATCACTCGCGGTGCTTAAAACGCTCGCTCACTCGCGTTTTAACTCTACCCCACTCGTGCCTAAAGAGTAGCTTTACGCACTTGTATCGTACAATATTTTATCTACGATTGAATCTAGAAAACACGGTAAACATGAAAAAAAAATTAAATGTAAATTAGGATTACCAGCAACCGGTCGTAATTTTGCGTGTTTTAAAAATTTTAAAACACGTTGCTACTCACAACGTGCCTAATGAAATCTTTTAAATACGTTACTACTGATGACGTAAACTAATGAAAATATGTTATTAAACAGTCGTTTTACAAACTTAAAACTGCCAACTAAAAGGCAATTTTACAAACTGTCGTAGATAAAATTATTTAAGTACTCAAATTTTAGATTCAGTGCGACAAAAAATACGTCATTCCACATGTGTAAAAACCACTTGGCATCAAGAACAATTAAAGAAGTATAAAAATTAGCCTGGATAAATATTGTCACATGCACGTTCCCGATCAAAGCACCTTGGTAAAAAAAAATTTTGTTAATAATTTCAAAGATGCCGTACCTGGGCTAATTGATGAAATAGTTATTTCTAAATGTAAGAAGGTTCTCTTCCAAAAAAGAAGACCCTAAAATTTTAGATTAAATATCCACAATTTTGGCAGGCGAAATTGCAGATTTTCAGATTGATCCGACTATTGTAGCAAATTTAAAATATGCTTCGACAACTAGTGTTGACGTAGAAAGAGGTTTTTCTACATATAAGAACATTTTAAGTTAAAGGCAAAAAAAATGCAATGGAGCATTTAGAACAATATTTAATAATTAATAGTTTTCTGAAAGACTAATTTTTTAGTGCCCAAGTTTTCTATTTTATTTTTTGTGTTACATTTAAAGTTTTTCTATAAATTGTGTTTGCATTTGATTTTTTTAGTGTCACATTACATACTTGTTTCCCAGAATTATTGTTGTTAGTTAAATGAATGAATAAAATAGTTGTTTTTAATTTATGACGTTTTTATGCTAAACCTTTTTTGTAAGAGTTAATGCTTTTTTTGCTTAAATTAACGCCTTTTTAAACATTTTTGAGACCTTTAAAGCGCTTTTTAAATTTTTTTGTGCTTATAATTCCGCTCTCTACTAATCATAATGTTTATTTTTGGTAATACTTGAAACGGTACTTTCCCTCCTTGAATCTATAACTATGTATACGAATCATGTGTTGATTCTTTTTGTAATTTTTTGTGTAGCGCTTCATCTGCTGATTTTCCCGTAACTTTTTTGGCGTTCGTAATTGGGATGGGACTTAAGCAGCCGAGTTGGCGCGACCGACTCGGCGCCACCCATTCAGCGCAGCCCGTTCGGCGCGAAGACGGTTCGACGCGAGGAAGTGTCGGCGCGAAGACTTTCCGGCGCGCGACGGTTTGGAGAGCCAAACTTCGGCGCAAAGATGTTTCGACGCGAACCGATTCGGCGCGAGCTCGCTTCGGCGAGAACATTCCAAGTCTTGAAATACGAAACAATAAAAATCGTATAAATGCAAATAAACACGCACGTTTTAAAAACTATCTAGCAGGGGACGGACGTGTGGTTGGATGGGTAGAGTATTTAGATGCCAAAAACCGTTGCTCCGATTTGAATAAAATTCGGTATATAAGGGTTTAAAACAACTTCATCGAGAATAAAGGATTGTAGAGTTTTTTTGGCCGCCATTTTCCCAAGAAAACGTACTCCAGATTCACATTAATTTGTATTTACCTTTATTTGAATATGTTAACTAGGTCAGATACGTATGGAGCCAAATATTCTCTAGCATTGTTTATCATTTCGATATTTTTAGACGTGTGTCTTCTTTACATAAACCACAAAAATACACCAGAGTGTAGTGTTGTGCTATTGCGCAAAGGCTAACATTTTCTAGTAATTTCAATTTATGTGGAAATTAAATTATCCGCTAGTAACCTCTAACTAAAATATTTATATTAGAAAAATCATCATCCGGAAATATAAAAACTGTTACATTTTATTAGTGTGTGATATAGTTGTAGAAGTGAACCGACAAAATAGATATTCTCGCGCCGAAACGTCTTTACGCCGAAAAGTTTTGTACCAGAACGTCGTAGACCGGTCGCAATGGTTTCTTTGTATTTGCTTCTATTCTTATTTTCCCATCATATTTCATTTTTATATCGATATCGTGGTATTTAATTGCAAGTGCTTTTTTTTAATATGGATTTTCTCAAGCCTCACATCACAGGCCACTGTATGCATTTATTTCTGAGTAATAATTGCAACTCTTCAGTTGATTTCTAATGTTTCACTAAACTACAATATAGTTGGTGTTTTTATACATTCTGAGACTGCTTGCGTGTATTTTTATGCACAAATAAGGCGGTGTGAGTTATTGCTATGTCCCCAGGCGATTATTTTTTTATTTGTCCGTTCTCTTGACGACTTTCTCATGGTTATAAAGAATCACTCAATATTAGATTTTTAGCTTACTTTATATATTTTAGCTCTTTTATTTCTGTGCAAAGTGTTCAACGCTTTTATCTTTTAATTAGCTTATTTTTCACATAAGCCAAGAGTATCTATTTCGTTTCTATTTTAAAAGTGTTCCTATAGATATTATACGTATTTTTCTAAATCTATGAATAAGTGTACACTGCATTTACTGGTCTGCTACTATTTTAGTTAGTTTCAAAGTAAGTACTGTAAAATATGTCACATATACTTCGATATGAATCTTTATTTTTTTTTATACAGGCATCCAGCTAACGTAACTTGGAGCCTCTCACTTGTTGGATTTCGGACCAACCTAGTACTGGGAGGTCAAATTTAGATGTTTTTATAGGGAATTTCAGTAACTATAGAACTTTTTTGAGAAGAACTTAATGGTGAAATTCAAAACTTTGTTTTCGAGTTATAAGCGAAAGTTCGATTTTACGACTGTTCGTTCTGTGGTTATATCTCTTTTGGAAGATTGAAAGAAAATCCCATTCATTATGGATTATGGGACATTTAAATAACCAAGAACAAGTTGCCGTCAATGTTATTGCAATGGCAGTTGCAAATCCTTCGATTTCAAACCGTCAAATAGAGCCTATAGTCTGGCATATCACGAAGCCGAGCATTATCAGTTCTAAGAAAAAAAAAACAAATTCAGGCTTATAAGATAATGAAACAGCAACTCCTACCAACCGATCTTGAACGCCGCGCCGCCTAGACTTTTCCAATTGGTACGTTCAACAAATTGACCAAGATCCATTATTCTTAAGAAATATCATTTGCCGGGATTTTCAACAGACACAATGAGCCCTGGTGGTCGGATGCTAATCCTCATCGTACCGTCGATGTCCAAAATCAGGGATGCTTCGGTTTTAGTGTTGGGTGTGCCCTATTTGGCAATCGCATTTGGCTTACAGAATTTATGAAGGAAAATTTTATATCCATAGCTATTATAAAACCAACAAGTAATCGATGATTCTTTGGATGAATTGCCGATAAATGATAGACGACATATTTTTCTAGCAAGATGGTGCACCACCTTATAACACTAGAATCGTCTCGGAATTGGTAACCGTTAATTTTGGAGACAAATGGGACCAACGGACCAGTAAGGTGGCCACCACCTTCGCCGGATTTGACGCAACTAGATTTATTCGTTTGGGGACACATTAAAGAAAATTTATGTAAAAATACTAATAATAATATGAGCAAACTAAAACAAAATTTTATACAATGTTTTAATTCCGTTTCTATTGTTCATATTTCTAACGCAATTCGCAGTGTTTTAAAGCGATGTAAACTATGAGTTGCAAATAATGGCCATCAATTTGAAAATTTAGTGTAAATAGTTTTATATTCTTTTTAAATTATCTTGTAGTTTGTATAGCAGTGTCTTCAATATTATAATTCTTTATTTTTAGTTTGATGAATATCCCATAATGAATGAGATTTTCTTTTAATGTTCTAAAAATTGATTTATTAGATTACCTAGTTACCATAGTTTCCTTTTGCATGTGTATTCTATTTCATGCAGTTTTCTGATCGAGTTTTGTAATCATGGCAACGAATATAAAATGTCATAATTTCAATGTTTGTTGAAATGAGATACTATTTAGAGCGACTTGGGTGTAATTCACTATAATTAATATATTAGGCGAAAAAAAGAAAAGGTACAAAACTATGGAAGCGGTGCTTTTATTTGTAGAAAGAATAGATGCTGCTGGCAGGGTTTTATAATATAATTAACAACAGTTGACAAGTAATTATTAATATAAAAAGGGAGCAGTAATTTATTTTATTCAATTTTGACAGTTTAAAGTGACATTATTAACTCCATAACAACCTTCGTAAACAGTCTATGATTCACAAAAGAAATAAAAGTGTTTTAATTCACTAGAGAATTAAACAAGTTTAATTCACTAGAGAATTAAAAACGTTTCAATGAAGAACAACATATTTTTATGATTTCTACAAATATTTACATTCAATTATTCTTTCTCTTTGTAGTGTATAATATATAATTACTAAAGTTTAGATCAAATCGACGATGAATGGGCAAATTTATATCATATAGCTTAAATATTTTTAAATTTTTTATTCAAAATTTCGTCAAAATTGTATAAAAACATATATACGCCATGTGCATTAAACATTTATTAACTCAACATCTTTTCGTGAATAAACATATGTTTAATTCACTCGGTGTATAATATTTAAAAATTCATCTGCATCATTATAGTCGCTACATGTATCTATCTTCTGCACTTCAATTAACAATAAGTAATAGGTTCTCTATCTGTAGTACCTAGATGTATATTTTTCATTCTTCCACTCTGAAAATATTACTGTTTCTGCAGGTCTTACATAATTATTCCACCAACAGCACGTAATACATTCAGCTAGATGCTTATTACATTACCAGGGGATGACTTTGTATTTAAAATCTTGTTGTAAAGTCATTTACACTCTGGCCACACCATTTATATTGCACTATAATGTCGGCGATAATGTGGTAACCTCAAAACTTTGTGGCCATGTCTAAATGATATACTTTCTGTGGTAATTTATCACTTAATATTTCTTATATTTCATCTTTCATTGTCTTTTCTAGGTAAGCAGTGCATTTAAGTTTTAACTATTCGATCATTATTTCGTCCATCTGTGACCAGCGTTTTTTTCTAGTATCTAAAATGGTAACTTGCGTTATTGATCATATTTATAATTAAAGATGGTTCTTCTCTGAATGTAATTTTTTGGCAGTGGTATATTATGATATGTTTTATCGGACTTTTTCCAATGTCTAGGGTGTATATCACACAACGTTTCGGGAGTTTAGATCTACTCCCATCTTCAGGTGTTCCTGGTTATTCCTGAGAAGGACTGATATTGTACGTTTTTCATGCCTCCCCCGGGGTTTGAACCCGGGACCGCTGATCGCTGTGATTACTAGTCTGCCACTCTTACCACCGCGCTGTTGGCCTAGTGGTAAGAGTGGCAGACCAGTAATCACAGCGATCAGCGGTCTCGGGTTCAAACCCCGGACGAGGCACGAGTTTACGTAGAAAAACGTACAATATCAAAAACACCTGAAGACGGGAGTAGATCAATACTCCCGAAACTTTGTGTGATATACACCCTAGACAGTGGAAAAAGTCCAATAAAACATATCATAGAGATAGTTCGTCTAGTCTTGGTAATAGTTGAGTTTTAAATCGCTGCGATGCTAAAAATTGATTGGCGTCATCGTGTAGTCACCAATCTGATTTACTTTTAAAAACATGCATTTCTAACAAAACTATTCTTGTTTCTTGCATTAACTATAATAATGTATCTAATCTCATGTCCATTTTTTGCTGTTCTAATAGCGATCGTACTATATTCCTTTGAATTTAAAACCAGTTTCATAAATCTGGGTAATTATTGAATTTTGAGAACAGCAAAACTGGATTTTCTACGTACACCATTGATTTTATTGTTACATGCTTTTTTCTACTTATATTCTGTGGACAATTCCTTTTAATGCATTCAATAGGGTTGGACTTACGTGAGTTTTAATCTCTTTGGATTTCTTAAAAACTGTCTCTGAATAGATTTCATCTGAACATATTGGTGAATTTTGTATGCGATAGATAGTTCCCGTAAGTCTTTAACTTTTTCCCTGCTGATTTCACACAGTTCTTGCCATGAGCTCGTCAATGTTCGTTATGTGTCACAAAGTAAGATTGGTCGTTAAATCGGTTCAGCACGACACAGAAGAAGTTCAAAGCGTCTAACAGAAAATATAATTTGACACTGATTAATGGAAATGCAACATTTGAGTAATTACATTTGTAATATCTAGTTACGACATTCAATTTTCTAGTAATTTTCTTTCTCATCAATTTCACTGTATATAAACACAGATGAAGTACTACTTTTTGCATTTCCACAACTATAATCAGTATTTGTCTAAAAGACATATTGAGAACAGTTGTTGTTCGTATTCGTTTAATAAAGCTAATGGGATAAGAGCATCATTAATACACGTGTGTGTAAGCACACAACTATATTACATTATCAGGCATGTATTGTACAAAATTTTATCTACAACTCTCCAAAATTGACAAAACTGTCAGATCTGTAATTTTCAAAAATATTTTAGTAGGCAAATGTCATTATGTCATTCATTTGACACTATTTGAGTTGGGTAATAAAGCCATTACACCACTAGTGGTGTAATGGAAGTTTATTATACCAGTAGTGGTGGAATGAACTTCATTACTTAACGAAAAAAGTCTCAAATTAGTGACGTAATAAGTCCTTATTCAAGCAGTTGTAGATAAATCATATTATTGATCTTTAAACTTACAGCTGTCAGAAATAACTATGATAAAGGCAACACTGATCAATATAACTTCTAAATAAATATTAGATATCTTTGTTCTACGTTACCGTGCTGTTGTAGTAAGAGTAAGAGATTTCAAGTCATGTAACCCATCCTGTATATAATTCTTTAGGTGGATGTTACGATTTTAAAACTACATTTCATGGAGTACCCACCTATCAATGTCGGATTTTAATCTAAAGGTTGCATCATGGTTTGTTTTTGTTTATTAAATACTTGTATTGTTTATTAGAGGTCGCTGATTATAATACACTTGATGATATATAGTTTAAAGTGGTCTAAGTTTGAAGAGTGGAGAATTGACAGTGTAAACATCAGAAGCTGTTATATTTGTCTTTTTGATGTAATTTAAGGGAAACAGTTGAACATTTATTAGCACAAAATATCGAATCATAGTAGTAATCTGTGACGTGGAGCTTAATAAATCGCTGCATAATTGCAGAACTGTTTTTATGCAATTTTTTTATTTTTTAGTAAACTCGATTTTAGTAGTTTTGTCAAATTACAATTTTATTAATTTACTTTTTATAAAAGATACTTTAATTCTTCTCTACTATCATAATTGAAACTGTATATGCAGTACGCATTTGGAAATTGACAATTTCCTTAATGCTTTAAGCTTTAGCTTTGTGCTTCCTTGGAACACCATAATACAAGGCCATTAATAATAATCAAATAATAACAGTTCATCATTAAGCACTTAGTTTGCCGTAAATTGCATGGTTTATTTAAAAATAATTATATTTAATTTAATATTGTTACGTGCAGCTGTGAAATAAGCGGAACGTAAACCAAAATTTTTAAATGAGAAACGAAAGAGTAGTAGTTGTCTTATGGTGCTTTTAAAGTCTTCACGAGGAACGGTATAAGATAATTTTCCTGCGATATATTTAGACTAGTACCACACACATTTCGTTGTTTACATACATCAATAACATCTGCGGAATTGGAATTGTCCTTTATTTAAGTGCAGCTGCGTGTACCCTTCAAAGAACAATAACTGCGATTATGGGTAATAAAATACATGTAGCAAATCGAATAATAAATTCGAAGACACACTTTTAAACGAGACATTAAAACGCGACAAAAGAATCCGATATTAATATTGCAGACTGTTTTGCAGAAAACAATAATCGAGTAGTTCTAGAAGGATATGCTATCATTCAGAGGCAGATAAACGTCTGTAAATAGCCAATGTGCATGTAAAAAGCTACAAACTTTCGCAGAATATTTGTATTTAGTTAGAAGTTTGATACATAAGAACTATTAATTTTTGCTTGTACTATTTTTATGCTATTGCTACTATTGCTAGTGCTATCACCTGTGCGAGTATTATTTGTATGCCGTCATTTGCGTGCTATATTATTCCATGCAGCTATCAACACAACAACTTATGGGTTAACAGCTTGTCATATTAATTATTATTTGCGATTATGGCGACTAATTGCTTGGAGGATAAATTTTGTTTCGACGTAATCTTCTATTACTCGCTCCATTTTATCATACAGTTATTTATCGTTACTTATCAGTATTTTTTTCCACGATTCAATAGTATTTTTTAGTGTACTTCTTCAAACTAATTAAAAAATGTTACAATACAAGCTCTTAACAATGCTATCGTTGTTTGCTGTCATTTTTACAAGGAAAATCTGTAAAAATGTATAGTGACAGCAAATAACAAGATGTCTGCGTTCGTTTCAAAAGCACCAGCTTTATGTATCACTGAATGGAAAACGATTATAAAAAGAAAAAGTAACGAAATTGTGTTGTTTTAATAACAGTTTAAGATGTAAAAGTTGTGCGCTACAATCTATCTATAAAAATGATGTTTTTTCGAAGAAAACGTTTTTAAAATTTTAGCGAGATATGCATGCTACAAAATGGCATATTTAAATTTTTAACACCGGCCTATTAAATGAAATAACGTGTATACTTTGACTTTTCAAAATCAGCTCTAAAAATATTGAATTCACACTGAAATCTTAGGTTTGTATTTTGTTCTAAGCTAGTCCTGTGTTTGAATTCGTGGAAGGGTTGAACTTTCCTTCGGCACTGGCTGACAATTCAATGTTGCAATAAAATTAACGTTAAGTTTTCATCAGTTTCGGTCAAGCTTGGTTCAAGCGCAGTCGCTGCTTCCAGCATCTTAATTAGTGTTGTAACCTTATGTAAATTGTATTTTACTGTTTAAGTGATTGGTCACATTATTTTTTTTTTATTCATTCTCGGGCTGCTGTGTTGGAATTGACCCATATGTTTAATTTTGTTTAGATTTTTTAAGAATTCTCATGTAATTGAGTCTCTTGACTTGTTGGAGAATAAAGATATTATTATTATTATTACGTGACTCTGTTGTGATGAGTGGTTTATGACGAAGAGTCCGAAGGATACACGCACAATGTATAGTCGTTTTGGAACTAGGCGAGAAGCTATATTTATATTGGCAGCACTTATTGTTGGCAGAACATTAGTTTATAATTTTAAATGTTCGAAGTTTGTAACAGTACTTTTATTCATCCCTATACTCTACTGTACTATGAATTTATATTGCCCTGGGTTCGCTAGCTTAAACAGTCTTAGAGACATAAAACTTTATTAACATCGTCAGTGCGGCTAAGAGAAAGCTAATGTTGTTCTGGATTTGTTCTTTGTCACCTGGAATGCTGCCAGCAATAAAAACTCAACAGTTTACATAAAAAGGTATATAATCTGTAAGAAAAACACAAATACAAGAAAATATATGTGCATAAAACAAGAATGATCGACGTCCAAACATACAGTGAAGCTGTTAACAATACTTTAATTATCTACTAGCGAAAGTTGTTTTTACTCCAGTTGTTACATAAAAATACATGTAAGACTACACATTAATCGTATAAAAACATTGTACATGCACGAAAGCACCTTAAATAGTGCGTTAATGTTCAACTGTCGACGCAAAGTCAAACACCGATAGTGCGAAATGTATTTAACTTCCGCGCGCAAATACACTAAAGGCGAAGCTGTCCATTTTTTAAATGTGCTTGTTGCTAGAAGCGCTATACTATGAACGCTGCTTTGTTACGTTCAAATCAAGCGACACGCTGTGTCAGCAGATGACGCAGTGACTGCGTACTGGTTGCGGGTAATTCCCCATTATCTTGGGCACGAAAACAATTGCCCACGAAGTCGCAATTGTTCATTGAAACAATTGCCAAAAATGTTGCAACCGCTTCCTTATTTCATATTGCAATTTTAACTAGCAACTATCCTTCCATTCGTTTGCTCCCAAGTGTCCCCGAGCCTGTACAAAAGCGACGTCTTTGTGGCGTTACGACAACGGCTTCATTCTATGGAGGATGCAGTAAACCTTTGGTGCTGTTGCTTAGTTGGTTTGATGCCTTCATATTCTCTGTTCCCATTCAGAAACCTCTTTGTGTCGGCGCCGAATAATGCAGGCTAACAACTCACTATTCTGTGCACTTTAGTGCCTTTATTAGTACGCGTCGTACCTTGGTTAATGAGGGACGACACAAACACGAGTCGCTAGTTTTACCGTGACTGACTCAGTTTTCTTGCTCCCCGCGCATCAGGGCTTTGTTCTATTTATAACTCCGCTGGCTTGCAAATTTACTCCGCCCTTCCGAGGTAGTTATAGTGCCCGTTAACTTAATACATACTGAGACATATAAAGAATACGATTAAGCTTATTATTAGCAGTGTATGAGAAAAGGATATGAAATGTATATTGTAATGGTTAATATAAGAAGGTTAAGCTATTGGGTAATAATATTACAAGAGTTTGATATTATATTAAAAAATATGATTACAAATATTTCATTATTAAATTACAAAGATGAATTTAAGTATTAAAAAGAATATCAGAACTATGAACATGTGTATTTGATAAACTAATGGATTAGAATTTAAATTCAGTCAAACAATGCAAAATAAGAAAGAGAAAGGGTCTAATATATAATGTAAATATTACCTGAATTAGTATCAAATACTTATTTGAAAGAAGTAATCCAATATGTCGGATGTTAAAATAAGTGTAATAATATTTTATATAGTGTTAAAATTTAAAAATATGCAATCAGATATCACTATCGAAAATATTGTTATTTTTGGACACAACTAAAATATCGATAAGAAAACATGTAATAATTTTGTAAACGGTTAAAAATTCAAAATAAACCCTTTATTATATAATTTTTAATCTATTTGGTATGTAGAAGGGGTATACATTATATAAAATCACCTAGAAGAGAAAAAAATTAATTTTAAAATAAAATGATCTGATGATGTTATGGAGAAGAATGAATATGGTAGAAGTAACATAATTTAAAAAGTTAGTACAATCTAAAAAAGCAATTTCTGGAATTGGGTAAGACCAAACAGAGGATCCAACAGCAGAAGCACAACACAGTGTTGAAAGATGTGCAAATTATCAATTTGTCGATGGTTTAGCATTAATTTGCTAAGTTCGTTTTGGCATAATATCGATGTTTTTTAAACATTTCCTACAAATTCCTTTTTGTTATTCTGAAACATCAATCGGTTTTTGTGCTACCCACCTATTTCTACTTGGACAGGCCCGTTATGGATATAACGGTTCTATCACTTTTATAGATAATTGTTTTGTATTTGTTTACTGTAGAAACAACAATCGCGCACTATTTAGGCAAAATTTGGTCCGGGCCAACGAAAATTCGTTTTTAAAAAGTAAAACTACTACAGAAATCGCACATGGACTTTATTGCAAGCAGCGAGCGTACAAAAAGACAAGATACCTAGCTAAAACAGATGTATTTAGAATATTTAAGTGCTGATATCGCGCGGACGTGCCTTAGCTTACGGTAGTCAGTAACTCCTCCGTTGTTTTTGCAAGAACTATAGTCTAAACCAGAGTTCGACGAAAAGTGGATATTCGGGACCCCCTGAAGTTGCTTCATTGACAACGATGTTGTTTCGCTTTGGGACCTGTTAAACTTATTTACACAAAAATATTTGTACAACATATATACGGCGATCATTACCAGGGCGCGGATTTTAGGCCGTTAAAAAAGTTAAGATAGGCTCCTTATTCAGGCCATAAAAATGCCAGGTGTAAGTACTAAAACCCTAAAGTAAGCAATTTAGGGTGGATGGCCTAAATTAGGCAAAGAATACTGTTTTGATTTTTTGAACTTAAAACGATTGGCTAAAAATGTTGTAGGTATTAATTTTTATTAATTGTAAAGCTTAAACATTCAAATAACAAATAATAGATGCTATGGAATAAGCAAAAAGTAAATGGTGGAAAAATAATGTCTTACTTAGTCATGCAAACTAATAAAATAATGATAATTTGATGATGTATAATATGTATATGGTAGTTGATGATAATATAAGTACAATATTAAAAATACCGAGCATTTGCCTGACACACTATATATTGCTCCAAATTTTCTGATGAACATCCACTTCGCTTCTCAGTAAACACATTTTGCAGCATCGAAAATGACCACACTACATCCCAAGATGTAATAGGTGCGTATTTGTACATGCTCCAGTCAGTGGCGTAACAAGACGGTTTGGCGCCGGTGTGCAAGAATAAATGATAGCCGCTGTAGACAAGAAGTATCAGAAAAAAGAGGGGGGGGGGTATTTTTGGGCTTAACATGAAAGGTTACTTACTGCAAGATAAAACACATTTAGATGTTTCAATCTTTTATTAAATATAACATAATAATAATAATCCCATTATTCCCTATTGGGACATGGGGTATTCGTATATTGTCTCCAGTTGCCATTTTCCTGTCTCTTGTTTTACAGTTCCCCTCCACGTTTTTCGCGGGCGTCCTCTGTTTCATCTTACTTAGCAAAAAGTTTTTAATAATTTTTAATTTAGAAAAAGATCTCTCAGTGGAGGCTGTAGTGACGGGATGTAAAAAATAGGATATAAGCTGTATACAAATCTGGAAAGCTAGCCAATGATGTGTGATTCGACAGACATTTTTCTCGCACTTCCTTCACTGATAAGCAATATTTAATACTAATTGTGTACGAAGATCGAAATTGTAGAATTTGCTTTAGTAAGCCGTCATCGAGATCAGTTTCATACGTAGTTTGAAGTAATTTGGCACTCTCTATGACCTCTGTATCTGAGGCAATCGTCAGAAATTTGCGGTTTAAAACTTTGAATTTATAGTATGTTACTATGTACTATGCACTATAAAATCTAAGAATCACAAACACACACTAGAGCTTGAACTTCTAATCTACTCAAAAGGAGAAAAGACTGCGCACTCAAGAGAGCCCAGTGGCGCTCACGTATCATAGTCTGTTGTCGCTTTGAACCACTATTCTAGGAAAACTTTTATTTTCACTACAAACTCCGCTACCGCGGCGCCTATATAGAGTCGGCGCGGAGGTTCTTCGCACCCCCTGCACATATGATAGTTACGCCACTGGCTCCAGTTTATATCAACATTTTCTATTTCTGCTTCTTCGCCGCTCAATAATTTCTTAAATTGGTGTACAGTCTCATATCCGGGATTTTTAGAAAGTACATTCTTAAGTTTATTGCAAGCTGCACTGCTAATTAAATTATCAACATCTTCATTTTGCTGACGAACTGTTTCGCAGACAAGATGAATCGCGATTGGGATTGTTGACAAATAACGGCACCGGCAGGATGTGGTCAAAAACTTCGCTCGAGCGTTGTGGTCATGTAGAAACTCTTGTAGATTTTCTCACTGTAACTGTTTAAAATTTAAATTATCAGTTGCTATATTAGTTTCAACAGAGCATAAATTTGGCAATTCAATATTATAAAATTCTAACTTAAAGATCTGATAGGTTTTCAGAAGCGTGTCCTCTATTTGAACATCACATGCACTATTTAGTTCTAACACATAACTGCCTTTTAGCACCACATTGCTTTTAGATTTTTTACAAACTTGTTTAACCACTATACTTCTGGGTGTGATGATGATCCACTTGGCCTCTTCTAATATTCACTCCGGATATGGTGACTGGTACCTGAAGACATTTGGTTGTGTTTTCTGAATATTTGAGTAACTGGATCTCTCACGGAGCTTCCGTTTTGATTTCCGTAGTACGAAGTTCATGGCATATGAATTCTTCGGGTCCTACCTCTTGACATTCGTTGTCGAAATATGCATAGCTTTGCTCGTTATATAGGAGGAATTTCGAAATAGGTATTATAGTTTTAAATATTTTGGCAGATGGGACTGGCAAGCAATATAGATGATAATAATCATAGCTTTCAGCTCTAACAATTGGAATTTCTAAAATAAAGACGATTTGATTTCCTTTACTGTAACTTTTAATTTCTATAACTTTTTCATATAACAAAATACGTATTCTTCACAACTGGTTCGAAAGGAAGCTTATGTTTTTCAATCTTAGTGTTAGTACTTGGCAGCTCCGAAAGTAAATCTTCAGGTTCAACTAAAGAGTTGTGGAATGTATTCAATTTTGAAAAACTGATTGCACTTCAATTCTCTCTAGCATATCGTAAATAATTTGGAAACTAATTGCAAATTGCGAGAATAAAGAATGTAAAAGAAAATAACTGTGCGTATTGATCGCTGGCAAATGTGTAGTTTTGACGACCTGCTCTAATTGTAAGATTCGAGATTGTAACCTCATTTAATTATGAGGAAGCCCTTCAGTACTATTTTTAAATTTTAAAATTGATTTTTGGAATAAAGTAATTTGCTCCTTAATTAAAGTTTTCATTTGTTTTTGATTATCAGAAAGTGTAGTTATGGCTTTATCGTATCTTTCTGCATCGGTATGATCTAAATTTCCTGTTATTGACTTTATTATTGATCCCAATCCATAGATAAGGCTGCGTTTAGATTTTTGCATAGCAAGTGGGTTAAGCTGGTAAATTTGACTTTTAATTTTACTTTCTAATAAATTTAGAATACTAAATGAATTATAATATTCTCTTTCATAGCTAGGCTTCTGAGTTGCATTTTTAATTGTGCTTTTAATTTGAGAAAAAGACTTGAAGTACATTAAATTCCTCTATTATTTTAGAAATATCATATACCTGTAGAAGACCAATAATTAACTTTGTTCTGAGCGTTTCCCAATTTTAATGGAAGAAGTCCAGGATTACTATTGAGGTTGTGGAATTTAGGAATGTCTAATTTCGCTGCTACGATACAGATGGCAAATCTGTAACGATAGAAAGTTTTCTAAGTTCCTTTATATGAACTACTTCTTTTTTATTCTTATTAAGTTTATTAGTAATTTCTAGTCTATTTCTTTCTAACATTTTTGTAATTTGGTATGGTCCTAAAAATTTGCGATTCTTTTTATTACTTCAATCGGTGTTTTGCTTATATACAGTTTTCCCTAAAGAAAATTCATTATTTGAGTTTCCTTGTGAATTTAATTTAGAAACTATACCTTTTTCTTATCTACTTGTAACTGTTCCATAACTTTTTGGTATACATATTCCAATCTTTGTTGCACTGTGTATTGAATTATTATAGCCAATAAATGCATAGTCTATTAGGTTATTATTTTCATTTGAGTGGATTTCTTTTAAGATCCTTAAGTGTTCAATAATTGTAGAATGGAATCTTTCAACAATGGAGTTAGATTCATGATGGGCCACGGTTGTAAAATGAAAGTAAATTTTATGTAATTTTAATATTTCCTTAACAGTTTCATTATTAAACTCTGTGCTTTTATCGACAACTAAGGTTTGAGGTACTCCAAAAGATGCAAAATATTTTATTATAGTATTACTAATATCAATAGCTGTTTTTCCTTGGATAGATAAGCTTGTGCAAACTTTGAGAACGAGTTGACTAAAGTTAAGTAATTTCGGTTATCAAATGTAAAAACATCCATATGAACAATTTGAAATGGTTTAGTTGCTGTTTCTGTTAACATTAAAGGTACATAGGGTTTCTTTCTAGCATATTTTGCACGTTGACAAATGTCGCAAGAGTTAATATAATTAGAAATGGTGAGTTTCATGTTTTTCCAATAATAATTTCGTTTTAAGTATTCTAACGTTTCATTAATACCTCTGTGGTTCGCTTTTCCTTTATGATAGTTTTGAACTAAAACAATTTCTTCTTGATCTGTAACAGTAGTGTTGACTCGTTTAAGACATCTAATTAATTTCGGCCCGAGTTCTGAGAACTGTTTCAAATAAACTTTACAAAAATCTCTATATAATGAGTCTTTGTGAAAATATAAACAGTAAACCCTTTTTGGATCAGTAATTTCCTTTAAAAATTGAAAAATTAAATTTTCATTACCAACTTCTGGAATTTTGATGGTTATTATTTTTTTTAATGTCATACTTTTCGCGTTTAATTTCTAATTTATGATATACGTTTAGGAATACTAAAATTTGGTTTGTTTTATTATTAATTATTTCGTCATAAATTTTGATTCCATCATTTGTGGTTTCATTAAAATTTGAATGCTGTGTAAACGTATCAGAATTATTGTCGATTTCGTCAGGGGGTTCTATTTGTATATCCGAGATTATTTTGATTTTTGGGTTTTTATGTATATTAGTCGAAGTTTGGGGTTCGTCATATAATTCGTCATCTACCATATCTTGAGTATAACCTTGTAGAAATTCGGAAACATCTCTGTTTAATTTATTTATCAGGTGTTACATTTTGAATATAGTCCTCGAGAAAGTCTGAAATATCTTTATTTACTTTGTCGGGATTATTAATTAGGGATTCGTTTTCTAAGGCGTTAATATTAATTCGTGAAAGAAAATCTGCAATTTTATTGAGTGTACCTTTTTTATAGTAAATTTCATATTAATTATAGTAAATTTCTCAGTTTCGGCATCGGCTAAAAGAAGTTTTGTCATTATAGCGCAATTTTTTATTTTAAATTTGTGTTGTTTTTTTTCTTTTTGTTTTCTTTGTATTTTTTGTGTTTGCACATTTCATTAGTTCAGATGATTACGTAAAGATCAAGTGGGTTAACTGGAAGAACAATTTATTTGTCAAAGCTGAACTGCGCCCTTTTTGTATATTTTGATATTTTGTTTTTGTTATATACTAAATGATAAGATTATATTTATATACTAAAATAAAGACAATTATTATTATTATTGTAATCGGACTCTTCTAATTTAAACCGCCATCTTACTAATTTCGAATTTGGTTTCTTCAAACTAAACCGCCACTGCAATGATCTGTGGTCTGTATAAATTGTGAACTTTTGTCCATACAGATATGGCCTAAAATGCTTACTAGCCCATACTATGGCAAGAAGTTCTTTTTCAATGGTTGAATATTTTGTTTCGGATTCATTTAACGTTCGGGAAGCATATGCTATTGGTTTGTCGTTTGGAATTTGTCCTTGAGAAAGCACAGCTCCAATTGCAAAATTACTTGCATCTGTGGTCAGAATGAAAGGTTTAGAAAAATTGGGGTATTACAAAATAGGGTCATTAATTAAAATTTTGGTTCAAGTCCTAAAGAATTCGACGAATTCTTCGTCATGAATAATTTTACTGTTTTTCTATAAACATTTCGTCATCGGTTTCGTAATTTTGGCAAAGTCCTGAATAAACCGTCTGTAGTACCCTAAAAGTCCCAGAAAGCTTTTTATTTCTTTCTGTGTTTTAGGAATAAGGAAATTTTGTATAGCTGCTATTTTGTGAAGGTTTCGTTTTACTCCTTGAGGAGTTATGATATGTCCTAAATACTGAACTGATTTTTGTAAAAAATTAGATTTATTAAGTTGAACTTTGAGATTACTTCTTTTTAGTCTATCAAATACCGATTTAAGTCGTTCTAAGTGTTCTTGAAGAGATATACTAAAAAAAATAATGTCATCTAAATAAACAAGGCAACATGTGTCTTGCAATCCTCTTAATACATTGTCCATGACAAGTTGAAAACTGGAGGACGCGTTTTTCAAACCCATAGCCATTCTTTTAAACTGGTAATGTCCACCATCAATAGTAAATGCTGTTTTTTAATATCCTCCGGATCTACTTCAATTTGGTAATAACAGCTATGAAGTAAATTTGTAAGAAGACTAGTGAGAAGACTGATGTTCATATTCCTACCGTGTTTATTTTATACTCCCCTCCTTAAGGGAAAGAGCCACCTATCACACGACCTTCTCCTAGAGCTGTGCACAGAAGCACAAGCTCTGTTGTTAGTTGTGATCGAATGGCCACATGTTTCGTCTCTTGGTGTTAAGACTAATCAGGGTACCGACATGCACTCATATTTAGTTAGGATGTGAGGGCAGAACTCTAAACAGTCAACTTACACAATTTTACAGACTTCGCGTCTGTTGGCGTACAATGATGTGTATGTTTTTGTGAATAACGTCCACTGAGACATACAGTAGGTGAGTATACATTTACTCTACCTGCTGTGGTACCTCAATTGCATGAGGTCACACACAACTACCTGCGTCTCCGCCGTAAATGAAGTAAATTTGTAAGAAGACTAGTGAGAAGACTGATGTTCATATTCCTACCGTGTTTATTTTATACTCCCCTCCTTAAGGGAAAGAGCCACCTATCACACGACCTTCTCCTAGAGCTGTGCACAGAAGCACAAGCTCTGTTGTTAGTTGTGATCGAATGGCCACATGTTTCGTCTCTTGGTGTTAAGACTCATCAGGGTACCGACATGCGCTCATATTTAGTTAGGATGTGAGGGCAGAACTCTAAACAGTCAACTTACACAATTTTACAGACTTCGCGTCTGTTGGCGTACAATGATGTGTATGTTTTTGTGGATAACGTCCACTGAGATATACAGTAGGTGAGTATACATTTACTTTACCTGCTGTGGTATCTCAATTGCATGAGGTCACACACAACTACCTGCGTCTCCGCCGTAAATGAAGTAAATTTGTAAGAAGACTAGTGAGAAGACTGCTGTTCATATTCCTACCGTGTTTATTTTATACTCCCCTCCTTAAGGGAAAGAGCCACTTATCACACGACCTTCTCCTAGAGCTGTGCACAGAAGCACAAGCTCTGTTGTTAGTTGTGATCGAATGGCCACATGTTTCGTCTCTTGGTGTTAAGACTCATCAGGGTACCGACATGCGCTCATATTTAGTTAGGATGTGAGGGCAGAACTCTAAACAGTCAACTTACACAATTTTACTGACTTCGCGTCTGTTGGCGTACAATGATGTGTATGTTTTTGTGGATAACGTCCACTGAGACATACAGTAGGTGAGTATACATTTACTTTACCTGCTATGGTACCTCAATTGCATGAGGTCACACACAACTACCTGCGTCTCCGCCGTAAATGAAGTAAATTTGTAAGAAGACTAGTGAGAAGACTGCTGTTCATATTCCTACCGTGTTTATTTTATACTCCCCTCCTTAAGGGAAAGAGCCACCTATCACACGACCTTCTCCTAGAGCTGTGCACAGAAGCACAAGCTCTGTTGTTAGTTGTGATCGAATGGCCACATGTTTCGTCTCTTGGTGTTAAGACTAATCAGGGTACCGACATGCACTCATATTTAGTTAGGATGTGAGGGCAGAACTCTAAACAGTCAACTTACACAATTTTACAGACTTCGCGTCTGTTGGCGTACAATGATGTGTATGTTTTTGTGAATAACGTCCACTGAGACATACAGTAGGTGAGTATACATTTACTCTACCTGCTGTGGTACCTCAATTGCATGAGGTCACACACAACTACCTGCGTCTCCGCCGTAAATGAAGTAAATTTGTAAGAAGACTAGTGAGAAGACTGATGTTCATATTCCTACCGTGTTTATTTTATACTCCCCTCCTTAAGGGAAAGAGCCACCTATCACACGACCTTCTCCTAGAGCTGTGCACAGAAGCACAAGCTCTGTTGTTAGTTGTGATCGAATGGCCACATGTTTCGTCTCTTGGTGTTAAGACTCATCAGGGTACCGACATGCGCTCATATTTAGTTAGGATGTGAGGGCAGAACTCTAAACAGTCAACTTACACAATTTTACAGACTTCGCGTCTGTTGGCGTACAATGATGTGTATGTTTTTGTGGATAACGTCCACTGAGATATACAGTAGGTGAGTATACATTTACTTTACCTGCTGTGGTATCTCAATTGCATGAGGTCACACACAACTACCTGCGTCTCCGCCGTAAATGAAGTAAATTTGTAAGAAGACTAGTGAGAAGACTGCTGTTCATATTCCTACCGTGTTTATTTTATACTCCCCTCCTTAAGGGAAAGAGCCACTTATCACACGACCTTCTCCTAGAGCTGTGCACAGAAGCACAAGCTCTGTTGTTAGTTGTGATCGAATGGCCACATGTTTCGTCTCTTGGTGTTAAGACTCATCAGGGTACCGACATGCGCTCATATTTAGTTAGGATGTGAGGGCAGAACTCTAAACAGTCAACTTACACAATTTTACTGACTTCGCGTCTGTTGGCGTACAATGATGTGTATGTTTTTGTGGATAACGTCCACTGAGACATACAGTAGGTGAGTATACATTTACTTTACCTGCTATGGTACCTCAATTGCATGAGGTCACACACAACTACCTGCGTCTCCGCCGTAAATGAAGTAAATTTGTAAGAAGACTAGTGAGAAGACTGCTGTTCATATTCCTACCGTGTTTATTTTATACTCCCCTCCTTAAGGGAAAGAGCCACCTATCACACGACCTTCTCCTAGAGCTGTGCACAGAAGCACAAGCTCTGTTGTTAGTTGTGATCGAATGGCCACATGTTTCGTCTCTTGGTGTTAAGACTCATCAGGGTACCGACATGCGCTCATATTTAGTTAGGATGTGAGGGCAGAACTCTAAACAGTCAACTTACACAATTTTACAGACTTCGCGTCTGTTGGCGTACAATGATGTGTATGTTTTTGTGGATAACGTCCACTGAGACATACAGTAGGTGAGTATACATTTACTCTACCTGCTGTGGTACCTCAATTGCATGAGGTCACACACAACTACCTGCGTCTCCGCCGTAAATGAAGTAAATTTGTAAGAAGACTAGTGAGAAGACTGATGTTCATATTCCTACCGTGGAATGGCCTCCTTAAGGAGGGGAGTATAAAATAAACACGGTAGGAATATGAACATCAGTCTTCTCACTAGTCTTCTTACAAATTTACTTCATTTACGGCGGAGATGCAGGTAGTTGTGTGTGACCTCATGCAATTGAGGTACCACAGCAGGTAGCGTAAATGTATACTCACCTACTGTATGTCTCAGTGGACGTTATCCACAAAAACATACACATCATAATAACAGCTAGCCAAATCAAGAGTAGTAAAATAATTAGCTCTGCCTAATTTATCAAGAATGTCCGTAATATTTGGAAAGGGGTAGCTATCGTCTATGGTCGGTTTGCGGAAAGTTCGTTCCCCACATTTCGTTCCCCACATTTCGTACCCCACATTTCGTTCCCGGGATATTTCGTCTCCCCACATCTCGTACCCGAAAACTTCGTTTCCAACCGAGCTCAATTTGTCTCCTAGATTACCGGGTGTTGAAAAACGAGTGCAGCGATCGGAATACAGTTAGAAAAATGAAAGGTATTTTAATTAATTGATTTATTATAATAAACTTATAAGAACAGTGTGTCTCCGGATTGAGTTTACAAGAGGGAATTAAATTTTATTTCTAGTTTTAAATAAAAATATTATAGGAATTAAAATTCTTGCTTGGTTTGTAGAGAATTCTAAGAAAATGTTCAGTTTTTCAAAAACAAGTCGGCCTTGACAGTTAAGCAAAAACTATTTTCTTTTCAGGTAAACTACCCTTATTGTTCATAATACGGCAAAATATTACTAAGAAAAGTTGAGCAGAATGAGCAATTATGGCCGTATACCAGATATAAGGAAGATATACTTAGATTAAACCGTAATTTTTAATAAATACAATTTATTTTGTTCTTATAGGTTTATTATAATAAATAAATACATTAAAATATCTTTCATTTATCTTACTGCATTCCGATCGCTGCACTCGTTTTGCAACACCCGGTAATCTAGGAAACAAATTGAGCTAGCTCGGGAACGAAGTTTCCGGGTACGAGATGTGGGGAGACGAAATATCCCGGGAACGAAATGTGGAGTACGAAATGTGGGGAACGAAATGTGGGGAACGAACTTTCCGTATCCCTCTATGGTCTTTTCGTTTAACTTCCTGTAATCAATGACAAGTCTCCATTTTTTCTACCCGAAGCATCTAACTTTTTTGGAACATTCTAAATTGGACTGGACCATGGTGAAACACTGTCCTCAATTATTCCTTGATCTAACATTTTTTGAATTTGAGTTTTTACTTCGTTTTTGTGAATTTCTGGATAACGATAAGCTTTTGTAAATATTGGAGTGTTGTCTTTCAACTTAATTTTGTGTTTAACTTAGTTAGTAAAACTTGAAGGTATTTCTTCGCTATGAGATATATCTCTATAATCAAAACAAAGTTTTCTAATCGCGTCTAGTCTCAAATTTTTCAGATTCCGTTTTAAAGCATTATCAAAATTTTTATTTGGGGATCGATCAATTTCCATTTTCTCTACAAAATTAACTTCTAGTAAATTTTGGAGTTCAATGTCCAAAGGTTTCGGAATTTTTAAATTTACTGGATTTTTGTTAGAATTAATGAGCGAAATTATTTGATACCTTTACTAAAGCTTGCTGCATTTCTACTCCATTTGCGAATTTTGTGTGACTTATACCTATACCGATTTTTTGCTTGACAGGAATTTTGACTCTTTGATTAACTCGTGGGGGTATATTAATTGAAAATTCTGCTAACTCACTCGCTTCGTTTTTAGATGTCTTAATTTCTGTTTCATATACGATTGGAATTTTTGCACTAGGGGTTGTCAATTCTCTAGTCCTAACATTAATATTTGCTTTTAATTGTTCAAGTAAATCAATGCCTATAAGTCCGTAATATTTTGAACTGAATTTAAAAAGATAAAATTTATGAGTTTCGTCTACATTAAAAATATCGAAAACTGGAATTTCCATTACTTAATCGTGATAACTAATATCATGAGCAGTTTGAATGTTAAATGGTTCTTCATAAATATAATTTGAATAAAATTTGTATGCTAGTTCTAGGTTAATTAATCTCCTTGTACTACCAGTGTCTATCAGAAAATTTGCGTTATGACTGGGAATATAAACATACGATAAATTTGATTTAACTAAATTTAATTGTATCAGGTTGGGTTGGTTTGTAGGGCGTCTAACTGAAAATTTGGGCTATCAGTTACGTGAAAGGTATTGTTATCGTCTGAAAATTGATTTTCGTATTGATTTGGTTCGTCGACATAATATTCGGAATAATCACCACTATACTCATTAGCAAAGGTTCCGGGGTTTTCATAGTATTGTGATTCGTCGACATAATTTTGACTGTCTGAAGTGTATTCGACATGTTGATTTTCGTTAATAGCTTGTTGATAAAGTTCCGTTGATGTAAATGTTGGCTTTGGTCTTAAACTTGAACTTCCAGAAGATGTGTCCATCGGTTTTGGTTTAAAATTATTACTTTGGTTTTTTGAACGAATAGAAGATTGTACAGGATTACGACTAAAATTGAACTGATTTTGACGTTGCTGAAAATAAGGATGACGTTGTGTGGGAAAATTATTATTTGGGCGCCAATTGGGCAGAGTACCAAATGCTATCGATCTTTGAGGTAAATTGTTTTGTAAAAATACTGGACTTTGCGGTAAACTTTGAATGGGTTGTATATTTGATTGAAATCTTGGCCAGAAATAATTTGTAAAATTATTTGGAGGCAATGGTCGCATGTAATTCTGATATGCGTGAGGTTTTACCGGTGTAAGTTTTTGAGATGGTCTATATAAATTTTGAGTATTCAAAGAATTAGATTTTTGTGTAGTGTATAGAAAATGTTCCTCTTCTATTACTAAACTCATGGCTTTTTCAAGACTGTTTGGGTTTCTTAACCTAATGTTACTTTGAAATTGTCCTGTCAGTCCTCTAATACATGCTTTTAAAGCCAAATCTTTATAAGTTGCAAGGTGAATAGATTTTTCTGTAGCTGCCATGTTTAAACTGTTTAATTTTGAAATTAATACACTTCGCGCGTCTTGACATCGCATTCCAAAATTATACGGGGTTTCATTTTTATGGGGTCCTAATGCTAGTAAATCTTGAATCAAGCAATCAATATTTCGTTGATCATTAAAACTAAGAGTAAGAGCATTTTTAAATTTATTTCAGGATTTTAACTCCGTTCGCGATCCTATTAACATTAAAGCGCGTCCTGTAAGTTTTCCCAGGATGGCTCTTAATAAGAAATTGTTAAGTGAGGCATTGGTTTCTCTGGCAAAAGCAGAAATCAAGTTTTCGCAATTGTCTATAAATATACTCAATGTGTGAGGATTTCCATCATAATTAACTTTTGAATCTAAATTTAATCGAAGTGATTGGTAGTCTACACCTACTGCACCAGTATTAGCAATGCTAGTTGTAGTCATTGTTCTTTCTAGTTCTACTAAATTAAAATTGCTTAGTAAATTCGTCAAATCGTCTAGTTCTACGTCTGACATACATTTTAAACAGTTACTTATACTTTAAATATTTTCCTCTGCGTTTATTATCAAACTAACTGAATGCGTTAAATAGGAAATCGTAAAAAATAGGAACGAGTACTTACATTAGTGTAGTTTTCATTCTGCGATACTTGGTTTCTTAAATCTATGGCTGGCGTTGGCGATGCTGTCCGTCACCAGGTTGTTTTCTTATCCTACAGCTGATTTCGGTGATGTAGTCCTCTACCAGATTTTCTTAACTAAGACTGGCGTTGGCGATGCTGTCCTCAAACAGGTTGTTGCCTGTGCGAATTCCGTCTTCGTTGCACTGACGTTGCTGGAGCTGAACAACACTTCCGATACACACTCGAATATTGTTCAACGTCAAGCTTTTATCCGATGAATCGTTAAAATGATAATCGATGCTTGATGCAGAAGTTTCGGATATACTACCGACTGCGCCAAAATTTGGCCCGGGCCAACGAAAATTCGTTTTTAAAAAGTAAAACTACTACAGAAAGTTAAAACAGATCTATTTATAATCTTTAAATGCTGATATCGCGCGGACGTGCCTTATCTTACGGTACCTAGTCAGCAGGTTGGTAACCGTAACTGGCAAACAATATTTGTAGTATGTGACCGTATTTTTTTTTAGTTGATCGCGCAAAAAATGTTACGCAATACTTGATTGTTAAGTGCTTTGTTGGAGTAAGCCCCAAAAAATAGAAAAACCCTTCGGGCCTGGTTTTTCTAACTTTTCCTCAGCCTGTTCTAAGGCACTTACCGACCTTGTAACGTAATATACTATAACACTCAGTACGATTTAGTTCAACATAAGATATGTAACTCGTATTTACAGCTTAGGGAATCTAGATTGACTCTCAAGTTAGGTCATGAAAGGCGGTTTGATCATATTTGATTTCACTGAATTGGCAATATGTGAGAAGAAGTAATTGTCAAACATACAAACAAACTTGATGGTTTTTAATTGTCCAACTACTTTGATTTAAAGAAATATTTAAACGACTATTTCCCTCACACACTTCAAGCCAATCAAATCTTTAAAATTTCTGAGATTCATCCAAGTAGATCCTAATTATGCTACAATTTTGCACTAGTGCAAATTGCTTGGTCATCTAATTAGTGACCCGCATGGTTGGATTAATGAGATTCTCACTGTCGCTACCTACTATCTGGCGAAACCACTGCCAAATTTTTGCTAAATTAGAGGGAAAACAATGCCCTGTTAACTTTTGTCCGAAAAATAGTCTGCAAAATACCTTTCTTACATACCAAACTGATTCTAATTTTAAAATTATCGGTAATTTGGCATGCACTAGGGATATTACTAATGATAACCTCACTTTTCGTCTTTTATTTTGGTAACTTAATTACTGCACTGTCTGAAGACAAGTCATTCTATACATACAGTCAGGATTTTTTTTAAATTAACACTGACAGTGCATAAGTGACGTAAACGAATTATGTTGTCAATGCTAACATTTTTTTATTTCAATAAATTTGCAAATAATAAAGTGCGATTTATATTTCAGATTTCCGCAGTCTTCGTAGCGCTGTTTATCCTACAAGCACAGTCCTTTCCTGGCAGACGAAAATTTCAAGATGACGCGGAGCTGGAGAAATTCCTCCGTGAAGAGTACGAGTCAAAAGCTTCCGCTATGTGCACAAAACAAGTGTTTGCCGAGTGGGATTTTGCAACGGATGTAAACAATGATACGAAAAAGGAAGCTCAGGTATTGTTATAATGTGTTGTCACCGTGAATTATAAAACGAAGGCACTGATGTCATGAGCGAATGACCGATGTAGTTGAAAGAGAAAGCTATTTTATAGTACTTACCCATTTTAGTTTTTATGGCGCAGTAATATATTAAAATAACTGTACTAGTAAAATGCCGGCGTACATTTAGTGTTACTGCAACTACCCGTACTTCAAAAATATCATCTTGGTATATTGAGCTCAATGAACGTATTTTGATCTTGCTTAACATTAGTGGAAAATAAGAAATGTAATTCTAAATTTGTTCCTTGAGAAATCATTGGCTTAAATTAATATGCCAGGTAATTCACAAATACAAAATTTTTAAAATTTAACACAATTTTCGATATTGTCACAAATAAAGATACTTTACTCTTGACCAGAATTCATATTTTTTGACATTCCTCGTATACGGCTTAAAAAAATTGATATCTGATGATTGCATTTTAAGTTTTGGACCATGCAGAACTTTTTATAAAGAATAACTTTTTTTCTAAAAATTAATAATAAAAAAGTTTTCCATATGGTGCGAACTTAAGCAGACACACTGTATATCAGTTCGCGGTGATGCTGTGAGCAAACAAATCGTAACATGCCGAGTTACAATTTTGACGCAAGAAAGCAAAGAAGGTATGCTAATTACAGCTTTACGGTGATGATGCAGGTAGGCAACGTATTACATGTCATCAGATACCTCAGCGGTCAAAGTGTTCAAGTAAATGTACCAATAATTTATGGCTAACTTGAAGTTGATTACAAAGAAGTTGGTAGCTTCAACTTTACATAGCGAGAACAATATTGCAAATTCGTTTTACCTCGCTCAACACGAGATCGTGTGTTAATACTCCCAAAACCTCAAGACGGCGTTTTGCAACAAAAATGTTTGAATCCGCGACTAACGTGCTAGACAAACCAAGTCCAATAATCTTGGACAAGTACGATCTGTATAAATCCGGGGTATGCGACCCAAAAAACGGACACCAATTTGGTCCAAGAAAATCGCTAATAAGCGACCTACAAGTTATGCCAAGGCCGACCAGGAATTTATCTGCCTGCGCAAAGCTTAAACGGTGCAAGAAGGGACAGAGGCTAAGGTGAGCTGGCGGGCAACAAGAGAAAACAAAAACATTGCTGCAACTCGAATAATTGGCTCAGAAGCGCATGGCTACGGATTCATATGCCGAGGTAGGCGCTACAAAGACGACCAAAATCGATTCACGATTCTTCGAATTACGGCGTTCAGACAGTTATCCACAATGCATACAGGAAGCGGGGCGATTTAACCAGGCTAAATAGCGTTACGCTATGTAAAGGTAACAATGTACACCTAAAATCTGACCTCAGAAGGGTTATAGATGTTTAAAAGTACAAAATATTAACCTCATTAATTAGAGCTTTCGACTTATTTTGATAAATGATGTAAAGCAAAACTAGCTTTAAATTCAAACAAAATAAAGGAAAAGCCAAAGAATGACAGTCGAAACAGAAATGCTTATAACAGGTAAATAATAACTAAATAATGAAAATAATAAAAACGCAGACATTCCTGAATGAAGCACTACAAGCTTCAACGGGAACAAAATGGAATTAAGTTAGTTCGATCTAGTTTGGTAGCGCGTGAAAGAGGTACAATCTTTACACCCCGGTAATTATGAAGGCAGAATTCGGTTGCTACTTAAATCCGTACACGAAGTATATCCCAAATATGAAATATTTTAACAAATGGAACTGGCGTTCAACTTAAAATCCGGGATATTACGCGAAAGACTTGGTTACTTAACAACGTGATACATTTATTGGGCACGTCTCCTGTAGCCCACTTGCGAACATTCAATACAACTCAGGAGGCGACGAAATTTTTCAAGTGTTGACCGAACTAAATTTCGATAGAGTGTGTGTTCGAATGTAAATTTGCGAAATTTGCAGCGCAAAGCCGCAAGGTGTCTCACACTCACATGGCACACGTTCGAACTGTACCAGAAGCTGGCGATAAGTGAATACGATTTGCTATTAAATTCGGAGGGGAAGTCACTACTCCCCCCGCTGAAGTAGCTAGAGCTTCTGTACGTAGCTCTTTCTAATCATCACGGGCGCTCTTTCGCACCTACAGCACGGAAATATTAAATACGTAACGGCTGCTGCAGTTCTTGACGACGCAACGAGTTTCGAATCAAGGACAGGCGTCCGGTCGAGCCCGGAGAATTTGTAAGTACGAAGCAGCCTGTCTCCTAAAACCCATTAGGACCGCGATAAAGCATGACACAATGCGCAGTTAGCTAGAACAATGGGAAACTGTGCGTTAGGATTTTCTAATGCGATAACAAGACGGAAGATATACGCTTGCAATCCTTTTCTAAAGCATTCAGAAATGTACTCAGCCCAAAATGTTCAGCAAATAATGCGCTTAAGATGGACAAAAATAGTATAACGGGAGCCATAATTTTATATCTTAAGCAACCTCTGTTGATGAAGTTTTGACGTGTCTAGAATAGATCTGTATAAAAAATTTCTCTGCTCGTGAGGGCCCATGAAGACCAATATAACATTCTAATATTAAGATTTTCGACTCATAATTTTACGAAGAATACCGCCAAATGTAGTTTCTTCCTCATTTTAGTATCGCAATGCATAGTATATAAAAGCGGATCTAGAATAGATCCCTCTGTTAAGAACTAAAGCATCAGATACAGCACCCTCCAAAGCAATCTCTTGGATGATGCCCTTTAGCTCCAAGAAGCTAGTTATAAGGTCCGTAGCATCAGCCTGAAAGTCTATGTCTATCATAATTTCATAATATAATAATTTTTCCAATTATTGTTTAGAATAAAGTGGTTGATAATAAAATAGTATACATACCACGGTAAAAAGTTTCATTCCTGTCTCGGGATAAAGTTGACCTCGACGCCACACGTCTCGGTTAACTACTTAATCTCTCGACAGGAATGAAACACTTTCCACCTCGGTATGTAATATACTATTACTAACATACATGATTTACAAGTTTTTAACAAGTCAATAAGGTTTGTCGTTATTGTACCTTTTTAGTGGGCATCTAGTTTCATACATTTGGGTACTGGATATCGTGTAAATATTATTATAAATAAAATCATAGCACATGTATTAGCCATGTGCTTATATCATTATAAAGTACTTGGTAACTCTTTAGTAAATATGATAATAGTCCAGTCGTTGAAGGTAAAAATATGCTATCACCTCAGAATTCTTTGAACCTTGACCGATTGACATGAAATTTGGTGAGTGGTTAGGGGATGGCTCAAGGAGCAAAAGTGACATAGCGCCGATGTGCGCTTTTACCCTGAGAGCGGATGCCACCCCTTCTCGGGGGTGGAAATTGTTCACTTAAAACAACCCCGGAAATGGATAGAGGGACAAATTCTAAGTAAAAAATCTTCTATATAGTTTTTTCAATAGATTGATATTTTTCGAGCTATTCGCGATTGAAAACTTAGATTTTTCTTGATAAACATGCATGTTTTTGGACGGGTTTTCCCAAATAAGTCGAAAACTTCGCCTTCTATCAAATAAGTAGCAATAACCAAAAATGAATCTTAGAAAACATCAAAGAGACTGTTTTTTTATGAATGCTCTAGGTCCAAAATAAAAGAAGTTATGGCTCGTTGAAGAAGATTTTTTTTGCAACAACTTTGTTCGAAGTAATCAACGTTAATTAACGAAAAACCGATGCATTTTTCGGGAAAAACTTATAGAACATTTTTTGTAGTGATTGAAAAGACCTTTAAAATGAGCACTGACTTTAAAAGTCGATTGCATTATAACTTAGCGACTTACGATGCAAAAACGGTGGGCCACTAGAATTTTTGAAAAAAAAAAATGAGCGCTAAAACCCCAACCATTTCACCAGAATTGATATTGACCGTTATCCCTTTACAAATTACTTTATTTTAGTATTACTCATGTAATCCAAAAGTTTTTCGACATGCTCAGACTTTGCATATTCAAAAAGTAAAGGGTTGAATGGCTCGGGAGGGGTGGTCCGCGCACTATAATGCAAACTTCTAACATTTATATCTCCGTTATTTTTTTTCTACCAGAAATTAAAAAAAATTAAAATGTTCGTTAAGAAAAAATCCACATTTTTGTACTATATTATTTTTTAAGATTTTTTCTCTAGTTTTAGGTATTTTCAAAATAAGGTATTTTTTTAAAAATTTGAAAAATACGTTTTCCATTTTCATCATATTTTTTTCGAAAAATACGCATTCTAACCCGCCCAAACTTTTGAATTACATAAGTAATACTAAAATAAAGTAACTTGTAAAGGGATAATGGTCAATATCAATTCTAGTAGAACGGGTGGAGTTTTATCGCTCATTTTTTTTTTCAAAAATTCGAGTGGCCCACCGTTTTTGCATCGTAACTCGCTTAGTTATAATGCACTCGACTTTTAACAGTGCTCATTTTAAAGGTCTTTTCAATCGCTGTTGCTCGGTCTTTTTATCCCTACACCTCCCACTGTAATAGTGTAGGACAGCTTTCATCATATCTGTATAACCTCTTTCTCATCACATCTCCACCGCTATACGTTCGAAGTTCCAAATGTGATTTTTCTTTCATTTTATTTGATTTCTGATTTGTTCCGTTCTTGGTTAAGATTTAAATCTGTTTTTTGAATATCCTCCATATCTGTCGGCGATGCTTCTTGAATTTATACAAACCTTCGATTTGCGTAGTTCCGGGAATTACTTCTTGCACTCGTTCAGTTCGCACCTCGGAACATAAATTGTATAATCTTATATAACCAGGTTGTTTTACTGAAGGGTTTACTCTTAATGAAAGGAGAGGAAGGATTTTGATTTAAAATGTGACTAGAGTAGCCAGGCCTAACTACCCCTTAGACAATTGTAGCCTGTGTCGGTCACAAGTGAATACACCTCAGTGTTTAGAAGTATATTAAAAGTTATTAAACAAATACAGTCTTTATATATGATTACATGCATGTCATGTTGCTGCCTTTTGAACTCAAAACCTAATATTGGTGTAGGCACAAAAATATGACTTCCGCATAATAATGCACATTTACAATGTGTAAATCTGACCTAGTGATAGTACTAAAATTGCAGCAGTCTGCTTAAAACTTTCTTATGTTACCGTAACTTGACCCAGTAAGCCGACGTTAGCTGAATGTTGTAAACACATATTGTAATCAGCACATGCCGTGATTTAGTTTTTACAGTCTATTTCCGTGTCCGCATTATTTCACTTAATTCCACTAAATTGTCTTGTCCTATGATCAAACATTAGTTTGAACAATATCCGATAGGTCTTTTTCTTGTTTTTTTAAATTTTATTCATATTCGTTTCTCTTACAATTTTATGCGTGTTAAGTTGTTTGCACCTAACGCCACAACTCCTCTGTATGCATAACCTTTATTCTCAGCCGCTCCTTTGCAGTCGGACGTTGTTTGAAGCAGCCCGTCCGGGGTCAAACGCTACCATCCACATATGGGAGGAGTTTCTCTATCCGCCACCTGGGAAGGCGCTCTTTAGGAGATACAAGCTTTTCCGTGGGGGTCAAAAATGCTTTTCATGGATTGTATTAGTGTTAGTCGACTACAAGTCAAAGTTTTGATGAACATTTCTTCGCAAAGCTTTTTTATTGATGTATGAGGGGTCTTTTTGTGGTACGAATTTGGCAATGAACATACCTGTTTTCCTTGAAACGATTTTTAACAATTTGTGGTTATTTATTATTTTATTTATTTATATTATAGAATGCTCTGGCTTTATTTTTTGATATAACAAATCAAAGTAATTTTTAAAGTATTTTACAACTGTTAACGGCTAAAAGCTTAAATATTGTCGACTACAGTAAAAGGATGTTAATTATATTTTTGTTTGAGATGCTTCTATATTCGTAAGGATATGAATTTAGGACAGGTATTTTAGAAGCTATTTTCAGAAATTGTTTTCTGCTTAATGGGACTTTAATGTAGTTTAAGCTTTAAGAAATCATGGTTGCCAAAGCCGAAGTGGGGAACTATGGCTGATATCGAACCCAGGTTTTATGGATTAGAACCAAATGCTGTAGCGCTGAACCCCAATATATCAAGAGTAATTTCTAAAAATAATTTTTAAATGTAGAAATAAGCTCTTGATTGTGTTGTGCACTTAGCCAATAAAAGATTAATTCGACATAACGTGAAAGAGACAAATTACTCCGGTTTGGCTAAAAATTAATACCTAACCTAAGTTAATTGTAAAATTGCTTTCAGGTAAATGCAACGCTAAATTCAGCAGCGTTTGACAAGGAATACTGGGACACATATTTTAAGGATTTGAATCCAGAAGATTATCAAAGTGAAACTCTACAAAGGCAAGTCAAACAGCTAGTCGTTTTAGGAAATGCGGCCCTGGACGTAGATAAATTAACAGAGGTGAGTTTTCTTCTTAAAACATTTAGCGATTTCTTTTATTTCGCTCACGGTTACAGTGTCTAGAATATATGCGAAAGTGATGGTTCCAGCTATAAGACAAATGAGTGTATTATTTTTTATTGCCATTATTGTAAGTTATTAACTACGCTTGGTATAATAATATAGTATGATCAAAAATGATTTTCATATAGTATGGCTATGGAATAATTCCTAATCTATGAATGCAACTGTAAGTTATTTAAAAATCAAATCTCAAATTAGACATTTAAATATAAATATAGTTGAATTAATTAATTAGGAACTATTCCACAGCCATACTAGATGAAAATAATTTTTGATCGTACTTTAGTATTATTAGTTGCGTAAAAACCGTTTTGCAAGTTTACACATTCCCAGTTATTTGAATCCATGACAAGTGAATTTTCTTCTATCAGTATTAAAAACAATTGCCTTCTTGAACGTTATCAGAAGGTTATGGCATCGCATTGCGATTAACTTACTATTTTTGTGCAAATAATTCAACACTTGAGATTTAAAATGTACAAGGACCACTTCATATCTTATCTGATTTTATACTAAGAAATAATATGTATTTGAATTATTTAATTTTTAAATGTATTCAACTCTTAGCACTTTACACTTCCTCTATTTATACTTCGACTGTTATATTAGTCCGATATACTAGCTTTCAAGAATGCACACGAAATGTTAACGCCACAAATTCAACTTTTGCCTGTGTGTGGTCTAGTACGTTGTAATGAAAAAAACAATCACGTCATGATAATCTTGAACATATTTCTTGCTTATCTGACACTTGAATTTCGACTCCTTTGGAATTTATTGTTAATGACAGTAAGGTCGAGACACGCCACTTCTTACTAATGATCGTTTACAGCTACTTAAATAAAAATATGTCTTCTTCAAACGTCAGTAAAATGTGACATTATACTGCTGAATTGTTTGTTTGCTTGTAATGGACAAGGTCTAGGTATGCGAAGTATCAGGTACCTTAGACACCAACTGCTATGGTCATATGGTCAAAGCTGCTGGATTGATAATGCTAAAGTTCACTCCATTGCCATGGCATCTAAACACTTTATCGCCGCTCATCAGCGGCAGATAAAGTTATTATCGCCGCTGACGAGCTGAGAGAAATTAGCTAAATCCTTCGAAATTTCTAACTCGGCGGCCTTTGTTATTTCAAGCGGGGTACATTGATCAGTTTATAAATCTGACATATTAAAAGCTGCAATGAATAAATAAGATTTAGTCAAGAAACTTGTACATAATTGCAGAATATACTTGTATATTCTCGCCTAATTAAAACGAGTTGTCAGACGAATAGTTATAGATTCTTTTCGGATTTTGTCCACAATAGTAAAATCACAGTAACGCTCTCCAAAGCAAGCTACGTTTATCAGTATACCCAGTCTTCTACCTTAAAATTATTTCTGGTTTCTTCAAATTTCGTATATAATTTGTTATCAAAGTTCGAAGAAAAAATACTATATTTATGTTATTCGGAACAAAAGTATCTTTATGTGGCTCGGCTGGACTTACGTGCCTGGCAAGCTTGGTAGGTAAACCGTCCAGCCACGCCACATAACATATAACTTTTCCACTTAATAACATAATACACTACTAATTTAGCTGAACCACCCAAAAAACATTTGTAGAAAACCTTTTTTTCATTTATTTTGATGAAGTAGACCCAAAGCAATAGAAAATCTTCAAATAAATTATGTTTTACGTGGACAAAAATCTTTTGATAGTAGTTGGCAAACTGTAAAGAGATGACAGCTGATAGAGGAAGACGGAAACAAGTGGTGAGAAAGCCACGAGTCGCAGAGATCTATAGTGTTGGCACATGTATATTTTGTGGTCAAGTAATTGTTTCTCTTATCCTTTATTTCTTGTATTTATATTTTTTGGCTTTATTTAACTGCTGAAGATAATGTTTTTATGGCATTACTTTTGAGTCAGTTTGTTGATATTTCAATTACTTCTGCTTTGTACACTTTCGCTAATCTTTTCTGGCGTTTATTTTAATTCAATTTCTTATTATTTCTTTTTATTGCCCAATAAAAGTATATCAAATAAAATTATCGAGAGCATCCTTAGTCGTACTTTCCTCAATTGTTTTAGTTTGTGTAAATTTGAATAATTGCACTCTATTTGCGCAACCTTTCGTTCAAATTATTTTTACTGTTTGAAATATTTGTGTACGGATGCATTAATACCAATCGATTTGAAATATGGGTATATAGCAAACTGATAGCAAGAGATTTTTTTTTTAAATCTGCTACTGCTTATTGTAAAAATGTCGCAGTGCCTATGCACTAGTTACCAGAGTTTGCCTTCTTTTTTCGCATTCAGAATAGACTATTTGTGACAGCGTTATACTAATAAGCAAGGTACTTTGCTACGCTTGCAGATTTCTGACTTAAATTATTCCTTTATTTATTCTTTATGGAATATTTAAAATGTATAACAAAAAAAAAAACGTTTTATTGCTTCGGCACAACCTGCCGAAGAATTCATTTCGGGCTCGACAATTTTTACTAACTTCCAACCACTCAATCAATCGCGATCAATCCAAAATTATATGAAAAGTCTCATAAAACTGTATAACTCTTGTGAAGATAGTAACCGCTTCGGCGTTAAAGGAAAGTTGGAACATTAAGTTTAGTGAAGGTGGATGGATGTAAACATTGTACCTCGAAAACGGCATAACCTATCAGGACGATTTCGTTGCGAATTTGTGTGGACTATTAATGTAAAGAACTGAAAACATTTGGACGGCATCTATCGCTTTTATTTTTTGTCTTTGTCGTCTGGTATTCTAGTTAACAGAGATAGGCGTTAAGCGGTAATGTAACTACGCTGTCCGTATGGTCGAGTAAAATGCATACTCTACTGCCGAGCCAGAGTTCGTGTGTTCGAATTTTAGTTCAGGAAAGACTTTTTAAGAGTTATCAAAAGATGCATGCAAATTTGTATCCTTTCTCAACTTTAAATTTTAACTACACTTTATCGGCGTTCTCTGACCCATTCCCATTCTCAGTTAAGGGTAGGTATTGATAAATCGCTGACACGGTTTAAACCAATCTTCTCCGTTTAGTTTTCCATGAAAATTTTCTTTAGTAGAACTCATAAACATTAACTATGTGTAACTGCATGGAACGAATAGTTGCTTGAAGAATACATTTCTTTTTAATAATTCCGTTAATCCAAAATGATTATTTAGAAATTTCATCAGTGCGGCATTCGTGAACATCTCTCACAAGTATTAAAATTTTATTGGAGGTAGAGGATTCTAGGTGAGAATATATATAATTTTTTAGATAATTATCCAATTTCAAACGCAATTCCTAACTTGGTGAGACCGTAAGATATGTAATAACCTTAACTACCGTATGGTTTCGTTACGGTTTGTTGATGGTATGTTACACAGCCAACTGCAACTACGACACGAAGCAAATATACTCGATGGCGCCGCCAAGATGTTAAGTATGGTAACTTTTCGATAACTCCAACGCCTGAACTAACTGTACAGCCCTGTACAATGTTTAATCGAAACACGGGCGGGTTTAAAAACGATAGGTTTTGGGTAGATGATAACTCAGAATACCTCTGCTCGACGGCGGCAGGTACTTTTAGACTTGAAGTATACTATAGATTCCTCAAATTACGAAATAGGGGCCGACCAACTTCTACGGGAGGTTTATTCAGCAGTTTTTTCCAAAAAAAGACTTATATTTGAAGCACAGCTATGATTAACAATGCAAGACGGTACACAAGCAAGAAAACCGCTAGTGTTTTAACACATAATATATATTGACTTTTGAAATTTCATAAGGTTCCATCTTCACAAGATAATGTTAAAAATGACCCTAGGAGACGTCACCGTAAATACACTCGAACTTTAACCTAATATATTCCAACAAGTGCACTGACAGACCTCATTATTTAACTATATTTTAACGTATAATACATAACTTGAGTAGTTCATCTCTAAACTTGTCGAATCATTTACGTACAAGTTACGCACTCTATTTGAAAGCACTGAGTTACATGCAAATAACCAAATAATTCTACCTTAGCAACCTGCATAGATCTAGAGCCTGATGGGAGCGTGCACGTCAGAAAATACTGTCGTACACAGAGGTAAAAATAAATTCATCCCTTGTTCTTGTAAATACGAAAAGGAATCAAACCTGTAGAAAATGACCAGTTTAGGCACTCTTATGCTAACACTTTTTGCACTCGAATGTCGACATTTTTAGCACTCTGATATCAAGTGACAATCATAATGATAGGTTAAAACTGGAAATAGCTATTAACATATCTAGGAATGTTATGAGTATCATAACTGCCGCAGATGTTGTATTGAAATCCGAGCTCGCAGAGCGAGGATTTTAAAACATCTGAGGCTGTTATGATTCATAACATCCGTGATTTGTTCAATAGTTTATCGGTTGCTGTATGGTTATGGTTGCCATGTACGGTAATGAACTATTACCGTACAGATCAGTTATGATTTAGTTACCAGCCTACTTTTGTATATGTAAACAAGGGATTAATATCCTGCAACCGATAAATGTAATTTTCTTGACAAATGTCAATTTTTCTTCTAATGTCAAAATAATAAAATTAAATTTCTTGTAGCCTGCGACGCCATCGTAGGAAAAACAGTATAGTCAAATTTATACCCATTCGGAGTCACGTGATAATCTAGTAATTTTACGTATGTCGATTCTTAAAAATGCAATTTTAGGGAAATAAATGACATTCCGTTTTGTAGGTTATCCTGACATATGCCAATTTCTAAAACAAGGTTGCTACGGGTTTCTTCTCTTATATGAAATCAAACTGAATTTACAGGTTAAAGAAAACATAACATGTCGTAAAATGTAAATATAATAAAGATATGTCAGCTGCTACATTAAAAACCTGCTGCGTATAGCAAATTTTAAGTCAATTTCTGTGCATGCATATTCTGTTATAGAACATTGCCATTTGAAGCCTATTTCCTTGCACAATCTATTTAGGGAAGAAACTGAATGTGAAAAATCTCCAGATTCTTCAACCAAGCATTTTTTAGATTTTTATGGTTACAAATTCTTTAGCTACATACATTTTATATACAGTGTCTTGACTGCTTCGTCGACTTCCGTTTTTGCATTCTTCACTTTCTGGCTCATATTTTCGGTAAATTGTGCTCTCCGAGATATTTAACGCAAGAGAAGCACTGCGAACAGCGTTGGAGGGTGAAACTGTTGATTTACTATTATTAATATTGTACTCTTCATAAAAAAAAACGCATAATATTCAAATTAATTGTTGTGACTGCTCGTTATACCGCATGTCCGATGGTTTCTTTTAATTTCCAGTTTTCGGCTCAACAATTTTAGGTTTTATTACCCTTATCTCAATAACTTACACGAAAAATATAATCTGACAGATTAGAAACGTCAAATTTTTAAAATTAATTTTATGAATCGACATGCCTTTTTTTCAAATTTCTTCCATTTCATCTATTTTACTAAAGATGAACAGAGACAGACAAATTATAATTTTGACTATACCTATAAACCGTTCAATAGTTATTTGCCAAGTAGGTAGACATGGAATTTTGTTTTTATGTTTAATAAAACTAAAACTCCCTAGAAACTCTTTCTGACACTTTGTCAGAAGCAGCTGTTATGTACAGGAGGCTCACGAAAGTGTCTAATTTGACATTTTGAGGTTAAACATGCAATGTTGCCAGTCCTTTCATGCTTTGTTTGCCACTAGGCATAATATGTATGGACATCGGCGTCATGGATATCTATCTGTCAACAAATTGTAGTACTAAAGTAAGTATGCCAAAAGTCATTAAAGGTGACACAAAACTACAAATTACAAAGGCTTACAGGCATTATAAAGCCGACAGGCCCGATCTCAGTGAAACTGAAATCTTTGCCCGGCTTATAGTGACTTTTGGGATGCAAGTATTTATGCATAAAACTTAATTGTTGCTTTAATTTTCGGCTTTGTACTGTTTTAGATATCTGAAAGAACTATTAGAAATATTATGGGGCGGAACAATTTTGAAATTAAACGTTTTGGCCCACGACCTAAAAATGATACATACTATTTGCAACATACGCACTGAAGAAGTAGTTAACAATGCGAGACAAATTGTGCAAGAACAACCACACGTATCTGTTCGCCATTTAGGACAGCAATTAAATGTTTCATATTCAACATCTCATAAGATATTAAGAAGCAATTTGCATTATTTTCCTTACCGGTTGCAAGTGTATCAGAAACTGCTGCCAAACGATCCTCCGGTTAGATTGGAATTTTGTAACTGGTTTATCAATAATTTAGGAAATAACGATAATGCGTTTCAGATAACTTTCTTTACTGCTGAGGCATACTTCTATTTATCTGGCTATATTAATTCACAAAGTATGAGGATGTGGAGCACTGAGAATCCCAATTTTTATGTTGAAGAACCGCTTCACCCACAAAAAATCGGGGTTTGGGCTGCAATTAGTAAAAGAAGAGTTATAGGTCCTATATTTTTTGAAGGTAATTGAGTGCAGCAAAACGATTACATTTTATTTTAATAGTTCAAATTTTAGGTTTTCTAAATGCACAACCATTTCATACTGAAATTTTGTCGCCGTTTTTTGAAGAGTTACGTGACAATGAATTACAAAAGGGTTACGTACTTTCAATAAGATGGGGCATAAATTTACTTGGAGAGATTTACAAAAACAAAGTTATTAGTCAAAACATGTCTACAGTGTGGCCGCCGAGGTCTTGTAACTTAACTCCCTGTGATTTTCTCCTGTGGCCATATTTAAAAAAAAACATTCTTCAACTTCCACTGGACAATATTCAGCAGCTTTAACAAAGAAGTAATGGAAAAAATGAAGAAATCAATAATAATGGCGTAATATTAAGATTTGAGAATAGAACGAGTTAAGGAGTTTACTTTCTTAGGAACATTAATCTCTGAAAACTTAAATTACACACAAGGAATAAAATCAAGGTTAATAAAAGCATCGAGATGTCCGGGCGCGTTAAATAGTATAATGTCCTTAAGACAAATGTCGCGAAATGCAAAACTACGACTTATAAGACAGTAATTCGACCCACGGCTACGTACGCATGTGAAACATGGAAGATGAATGTGGCAGACCAAGATACGATAAGTAGGTGGGAGAGAAAAATGCTGAGAAAAATATTTGGAGGGACTCGGACGGATGAAGGTTGGAGAAGACTTACAAACGAAGAGGTACAAAAGAAGTATGGAGAGCCAAATATAGTAGACTTCATTAAAGCTCAAAGGTTAAGATGGTTTAGGCATATATGGAGAATGCCAGATGGGAGAGCTACTAAGATAGTATTGGAAGGCAGAGCGCAAGAAACTAGAAGAAGAGGGCGACCAACGAATAGGTGGAAGGGGGCAGTAATGGAAGACATAGCAAGGAAAGGAATAGAAGACTGGAGAAATAAAATCATGAATAAGGAACAATGGAGACAGATTGTTATGCAATGGGCGTAAAGTGGCTTGTAAAAGCTTTATTTATACTGAAAAAAATACATAAATTGTAATATTTAAATATTTTTGTATACAATTTATAATTACAATAAAAAAAACGACTTATATACCATTATTTCTACTCAACAAAGTATGAAACGTATTCAGAATCAGCAATTTGTCTTTCATGAAATTTATCTTAACCAACAATAAAAGTGGCACAAAATCCAAAACCAAATCTGGCAACCACGTTTTGTACATTAACATAAAATTATCGTTTTGTCTAAAATGAGCATAACCTAACTTTTGTTAATGACTGACAGCATATTTACAGGGTGAAATTCATCACCCTAACATGGCCTCCTATCTGGCAAATAACTATTGAACGGTTTATATGTGACAGAAGTGTGGAAAGGTCATTGATAAACTTATGTAACTGAAATCTTTCACATGTACCTTACAATGGTATGTTTTCTACATTTGTATTAAAATATACTTATTCGTATAGCAAATGATGTTTAAATGTGTATAATGTAGCTCAACTCAAATTCAAAGTATTTCAATTGTAGCCTTAGGTTGCCACTTCTCGTCCTCAGATATTTTATATTTGATTTAATATGTTACTTAATTTATTTAACTATTGAACTTTATACTTGAATAACATTACTGGTAAGACGGATATAATAGTTATTTATGTATCTAGTCCTAAAAAAATCTTTTTATGGACGATTCTTGCAAGTGCTAACCGAAGCGATAGCCGAGGCAAGCAAGCAGGCAAGGCCATTAAAAGCAGTTTTTGCCCAAGATCCATATTACATTTTTCCGTCTACTAAAAGGGAAGTGTGAATTATAAGAGTTGTTGAGGACGAAAAATGTTTGTAGACGGAAAATTTTTGAGGACGAAATATTAATGGTGTCCAAACAAGTGACATTTTTCGTACGTAAATGCGTCCGTAATATCACATTTTATAGAAGAGAGGTCGGGGAAAAAGTTATAGCTATAGCTTCCAATATTAGGTAAACATGCGGCAAAAATTCAACGGGTTATTCCTTGGCCTATTCTAAGAATATTTTGTCCTATGGTGATTTCTGAAAAACCCTTTGTTTCGAAGATACAGGGTGAACAAAATTTGCGACAGTAACAACATTTTATTATCAAAAAGTACATGTAAAGTTGCTCAATCTTCAATAAATGTTCGAAATGACTTCCTCCAGCCTGGATACAATTTTTTGTACTTGATAAGCTCATTGGCGTACGCCAAACTTTTATTTACATTAATGATTTCAAAAAATATCGAATATGATTTTCGCAAATTTTCGTCACCCTGTATGGGGTTTTTCCGAAATCATAGGATAAAATATTCTTAGAATTTTTTTTTTATTTGCAATCTGTAATTTTACATTCAGCAAATTTTATGAAAAATTATTCGACATGTCGAAGAGTGCTCAATAGCCATCTTCATATAGAAAGTAGGTTTTCTAGACCTTGAGTGACGTAAGGATAACATACTGTACTTAAAACTAAACCTTAATTCTAAAACTAACTTAACTTAAAAGTAATCAAAATCTGCTTGGTAATTCATTGGGTGCATATCGCAGAAGTCTTTTATTGTTTCTTGGCTGGTTCATGAGGTTTGTTACCAAATCGTTTGGGTGTATGCTGAGTCGAGTTCGATATTGTTTGCTGTAGTTGCCTATTTCCTCCTTGACCGTTGGAATTTGGAGATCATTCCGAATAGCCGCGTTTCTCACGTACCAGGGTGCGTTTATAATCATACGTAGCACTTTTGACTGGAAACGTTCAAGTATCTCTATATTGGAATTGGAAGCGGTGCCCCAGAGCTGTATTCCATAGCACCATATCGGTTTAATTATGGCTTTATAAGCAAGAAGCTTGTTGTTAATGGTCAGTTTTGAGTTTCGACCAAGTAGCCAGTACATTTTGGTGAGTGTCAGACCTAGTTGTTTACTCTTCGTGAATATGTGCTTTCGCCAGGTGAGTCTCCTGTCCAGGTGGAGTCCAAGATATTTTATTTCTTCCTGTTGTGGCAGTTGGGTGTGGTTTAGATAAACAAGAGGGCAAGTTTCTTGTCGCGTGGTAAACGTTATGTGTGCAGATTTGGTTTCATTAACTTTCACTCTCCACTTTTTTAGCCAAGATTGTATTGAAGTTAAGAATGTTTGTAGAGTTTGTGTGGCGTCAACAGGGCTATTATCGGCGGCTAGGACGGCAGTATCATCCGCAAATGTTGCTACTACAACTTCTGGTGTGGTTGGAAGGTCGGCAGTGTATATTAAGTATATGCGGTACTCCGGCATTTATCGCATAAAGTTTGGTTTGTTCAGTGCCAACTTTTACTAGGAAGTGTCGGTTTCGCAGGTATGATTTAAATAGGAGGAAATAGTTCAAGGGAAGGATTAATCGTAACTTAGCTAACAGTCCAGCATGCCATACCTTATCAAATGCCTGCGTAATGTCAAGAAATGCTGCGGAGCAGTATTGTTTATTTTCAAATACTTCGATGATTTTATCAACAACTCGGTGAATTTGCTCTATTGTGGAGTGCATTGGTCTAAAACCGAACTGGTGGTTGGGTATACTTTCGTTGTTTTCAAGGATTGTAGAGAGTCTAATTTGTATAATTTTTTCAAACACTTTAGAAGTTGTGGGTAGAAGGCTTATCGGTCGATATGATTTGGCTTCATTTGGAGGTTTTCCTGGTTTTGGGATTAAGACGATTTGTGCTACCTTCCACTGGCTCGGAAAGTACCCAATGTGCAGTATTGCATTGAATAGTTGTGTGAGATATTTTATTCCCTGGTAGGGCAATTGTTTGAGAACTTGGCCAGTAATCAAGTCGTACCCTGGTGCGTTTTTGGGGTGTAGTGTTTTAACAACGCTTTGAACTTCGGTGATTTTGATGCGTGGGATTGGTGGCTCAAGTTGGTAAGGGGTTTCAAGTATCTGTATTAGTTCTTCTTCTTCTTCCGGTTCATTTTCTGATGGGTGTGGTTGGAAAACTTCGGAGAGGTGCTCTGCAAAAACCCATGCTTTCTCTTCGTTACTTCTTGCCCATGTTCCTTGTCTGGTCCTGATTGGTGGTGAGGCTTTTATGACCTGTTTAATCTTTTTAGTCGCTCTCCATAACGAGTAATCAGTATCTTCGGTAGGTGTAAGTCCGCTCAGGAAGGTTTGAATACATTCGTTTTTATTGTTATTGAGGAGCTCCTTTAGTTCTTGGGTCTTAGCATTAAGCAGTCTTTTGCTTTCAGCCGTTCTCTGTCTCTGCCATTGTTTTCTAATTCTTAGAATAGGCCAAGGAATAATCCCTTGAATTTTGCGCATGTTTACCTAACACCCTGTATAGTGCCATGAATTTTTGCGTTTTAGTTAACTAACATAGGCAACGAGATGACAAACATCTACAGCGCAGCCAAAATTTGTCCTTACGAAAATCAAAACTGCAATACTGCTACAGAGGGATTAAGCTTAGAACCTGGTAAGGATAATGAAAAGGCAACCATAACATTACGAACTATAAACAATTACAGAAATAGAGTCAATAATGGAAGCGTCTACCGACTACAAGCAGTTAGAGTATGTTTGGACAGCATGGCGACAAGCTTCTGGAGCTAAGATCAAAGAATATTTCAAGAGATATGTCACTTTGTCTAATGAAGCTGCGCAAGCTAATAGTGAGTTTAATATTAAATTATAATTTACGTTTATGTTATAATTTTTTCATAAAGAACAATCGAATAGCTATCTAATGTTTTCAGATTTTAAGGATAAAGGTGAAATGTGGATAAGTAAATATGAATCAGATACTTTTATAGCCGATATGGACAAACTTTGGAAGCAAGTGGAACCACTATATGATGAATTGCACAAATACGTGAGAAACAAGCTGAAAGATCAATATGGAAGCAACTTAGATATTTCTGATGGATTAATCCCTGCTCACGTTTTAGGTATTGTTTAATGCTTTATGTAGTTGGAGTATAAAGTATTGCTATATATAGTACTGAATTTAAAAACAGCGCCTTAATCTTATTTAGGAAATATGTGGGGACAATCATGGATTAGCTTGTATGATTTGGTGGTTCCATATCCTGATGCTAGCAAAGTAGACGTGACATCAGCTTTGTTGGAGCAAAACTACACTGTTGTGGAAATGTTTGAAGTAGCCGACGAATTTTACAAGTCGCTTGGTTTGGAACCTAACGAGATATGCTATGACACTTCGAAAGGAGCAATGATCGAAAAACCTTCCGACCGCGACGTACTATGTCACGCATCTGCTTGGGATTTTTGCGACGGTGAAAATTATAGGTGAACCTTACAAAATAACGTATCTAGGCATTCTTATTAAATTCTTATTTTTAGGGTAAAAATGTGCACGGAAGTCAATTACGAAGATTTCATAACGATCCATCATGAAATGGGACATATACAGTATTACCTCTTGTATGAAGGCAACGCAATAACTTTCCGGACTGGAGCCAATCCAGGATTTCACGAAGCAGTGGGAGATACCATTGCTCTATCAGTAGCAACACCTAAGCATTTGGAAAAAATTAATCTGTTGAAAAATTATGATGATACTGAAGAATCTTCAATAAATGCCCTAATGAGCATGGCCTTGGAAAGAGTTGCTTTTTTACCATTTGGGCTTCTTATAGACAAATGGAGATGGGACGTTTTTGCGGGAACAGTTCCCCCAGAGCAATGGAATAGTCATTGGTGGCAGTACCGGAATACAATTCAAAAAATTAAAGCTCCGGTTGAAAGATCAAATGTCGACGATTTTGATCCAGGAGCGAAGTATCATGTAGCTGGAGATTCACAATATATAAAGTATTCTTAATGTAATAATAATATTAAACATGGTTTAATACAAGTATGTTTCAGTTACTTCGTTGCTCACATCTTAGAGTTCCAGCTTTACAGAGGATTATGCAAAATTGCTAATGAGTATGATCCGACTGATCCCAACAAGCCCCTGCATAAATGTGATTTCTACAACTCTACGGCAGTTGGAAATAAGCTCAGGTATAATTGCATTTGTTTAGTTTGTGTTATATTTTAAATTCGTTGTTGTATTATTTAGAGACGGGTTGTCTTTGGGGGCAAGCAAACACTGGAAGGACGCTCTCGACGCAATGACTGGCGAAAGAGATTTGGACGCAACTGCAATTTTGGAGTACTTTGAACCCCTTTTAAAATATTTGAAAGCACAGAACCGGCTTTCTGAAGAAGAGCTTGATGCGTTTTTGAAAAACGAGTATGAACCGGCTGCTTCCAAAATGAACAACGAGGTGGTTAATGCAGAATGGGACTTTGCAACAGATGTTGCAAATTCGACCAAAGAGCAAGCACAGGTAACTTGATACTTTATTTGCATTTTTAAAGGTTAGGCATTAATTGTTATAATTTACAGTTGGATGCAGTTTTAAAATCTGCAGACTTCGCTAAAACTCATTGGACAAACACCTTCCAATATTTAGTCGAAGAGGACTACGAAAGCGAATCAATGAAACGGCAAGTTAAGTCTCTGAAAATTTTGGGCAATGCAGTTCTTGATGCAGCTAAACTCGAAGAACTCTCAGGGGCTGGATCATTCATGACTAATACCTATAGCACTGCAAAAATATGCCCATTTTCTAAGCAATCGTGTAATTTGGAAACGGAAGGATTGAGTTTGGAACCCCGTAAGTTTAAGGTTAATTATTAGAACTGAGATTAGGGTTCTCTATTTGTAGATATCGAAGAAATAATTGCAACTTCAACAAATTATTCAGAACTTGAATACGTATGGAAACAGTGGAGAGATGCTAGCGGTGCCAAAATCAAAGATACTTACAAAACATATGTTACACTTTCTAATGAAGCAGCTACGGGAAATGGTAATATATTTATCCATATAGATGAGACATGGTAGAATTAACATTCTTTGTATAGGTTTTGACGACAAGGGGGATATGTGGAGGAGCGATTACGAATCTCCAACATTTACTGACGATATGGCTAAGCTATGGGAACAAGTTAAACCCCTCTATGACGAATTACATACATTTGTCATGCGAAAGCTGAAAAAGCGATACAACGAAGAGTTAGACATATCTGATGGTTTAATACCAGCGCATGTGTTGGGTATACTACTACACAAAATTTCATATGTTTGTTATTAATGTATTGTGATTTTAAATAGGAAATATGTGGGGTCAGTCTTGGATTAATTTAGCCACATATTTGAAACCCTACCCCGATGCGAGTTCAGCAGATGTTACAGCAGCTCTGTTAGAGCAAAATTACACGCCCTTGAAAATGTTTGAAACTTCGGACGAGTTCTACATGTCTCTTGGTTTGGAGTCTAATGCAATGTCCTACAACGAAAGTTTGGGTGCTGTAATAACAAAACCAGATGATCGAGAAATCTTATGCCATGCATCCGCTTGGGATTTTTCTGATGGAAAAGATTTTCGGTCTGTCTACTAGTTACTAATAATAAAGCAATTTTTCTTATCTCTGTTACCTTTTATAGAATTAAAATGTGCACAGAAGTGAACTATGAGGACTTTATAACGGTCCACCATGAAATGGGACATATTCAGTATTTTATTTTATATAAAGATCAACCAATCTCTTTCCGCGACGGTGCCAATCCCGGTTTTCATGAAGCTATCGGCGACACAATAGCTTTGTCTGTGGCAACTCCAGCACATTTAGAAAAAGTCGGCCTTTTAAAAAACTATGAAGACTCAGAAGAAGCTGCCATAAATACATTAATGGATATGGCACTAGAAAGGGTTGCTTTCTTGCCGTTCGGCTATCTTATAGACAAATGGAGATGGGACGTGTTTTCAGGAAACGTGTCTTCAGACGAGTGGAATTCACATTGGTGGAAATACAGGTTCCTAATATTATTTTAATATAGTTGTTCCAATTAATGTTCTATGTTTTTCATTCAGAAACACCATTCAAAAGGTTAAAGCTCCTGTGAGCAGATCAGATGCAGAAGACTTCGATCCTGGAGCCAAATACCATGTACCCGGGGATTCGCAGTATATAAAGTATTCTTGATGTAATAATAATTTTAAAACATAGTTTAATACAAGTATGTTTCAGTTACTTTGTTGCTCACATCTTAGAGTTCCAGCTTTACAGAGGATTGTGCAAAATTGCTAATGAGTATGATCCGACTGATCCCAACAAGCCCCTGCATAAATGTGATTTCTACAACTCTACGGCAGTTGGAAATAAGCTCAGGTATAATTGCATTTGTTTAGTTTGTGTTATATTTTAAATTCGTTGTTGTATTACTTAGAGACGGGTTGTCTTTGGGGGCAAGCAAACACTGGAAGGACGCTCTCGACGCAATGACTGGCGAAAGAGATTTGGACGCAACTGCAATTTTGGAGTACTTTGAACCCCTTCTAAAATATTTGAAAGCACAGAACCGGCTTTCTGAAGAAGAGCTTGATGCGTTTTTGAAAAACGAGTATGAACCGGCTGCTTCCAAAATGAACAACGAGGTGGTTAATGCAGAATGGGACTTTGCAACAGATGTTGCAAATTCGACCAAAGAGCAAGCACAGGTAACTTGATACTTCATTTGCATTTTTAAAGGTTAGGCATTGATTGTTATAATTTACAGTTGGATGCAGTTTTAAAATCTGCAGACTTCGCTAAAACTCATTGGACAAACACCTTCCAATATTTAGTCGAAGAGGACTACGAAAGCGAATCAATGAAACGGCAAGTTAAGTCTCTGAAAATTTTGGGCAATGCAGTTCTTGATGCAGCTAAACTCGAAGAACTCTCAGGGGCTGGATCATTCATGACTAATACCTATAGCACTGCAAAAATATGTCCATTTTCTAAGCAATCGTGTAATTTGGAAACGGAAGGATTGAGTTTGGAACCCCGTAAGTTTAAGGTTAATTATTAGAACTGAGATTAGGGTTCTCTATTTGTAGATATCGAAGAAATTATTGCAACTTCAACAAATTATTCAGAACTTGAATACGTATGGAAACAGTGGAGAGATGCTAGCGGTGCCAAAATTAAAGATACTTACAAAACATATGTTACACTTTCTAATGAAGCAGCTACGGGAAATGGTAATATATTTATCCATATGGATGAGACATGGTAGAATTAACATTCTTTGTATAGGTTTTGACGACAAGGGGGATATGTGGAGGAGCGATTACGAATCTCCAACATTTACTGACGATATGGCTAAGCTGTGGGAACAAGTTGAACCCCTCTATAACGAATTACATACATTTGTCATGCGAAAGCTGAAAAAGCGATACAACGAAGAGTTAGACATATCTGATGGTTTAATAACAGCGCATGTGTTGGGTATACTACTACACAAAATTTCATATGTTTGTTATTAATGTATTGTGATTTTAAATAGGAAATATGTGGGGTCAGTCTTGGATTAATTTAGCCACATATTTGAAACCCTACCCCGATGCGAGTTCAGCAGATGTTACAGCAGCTCTGTTAGAGCAAAATTACACGCCCTTGAAAATGTTTGAAACTTCGGACGAGTTCTACATGTCTCTTGGTTTGGAGTCTAATGCAATGTCCTACAACGAAAGTTTGGGTGCTGTAATAACAAAACCAGATGATCGAGAAATCTTATGCCATGCATCCGCTTGGGATTTTTCTGATGGAAAAGATTTTCGGTCTGTCTACTAGTTACTGATAATAAAGCAATTTTTCTTATCTCTGTTACCTTTTATAGAATTAAAATGTGCACAGAAGTGAACTATGAGGACTTTATAACGGTCCACCATGAAATGGGACATATTCAGTATTTTATTTTATATAAAGATCAACCAATCTCTTTCCGCGACGGTGCCAATCCCGGTTTTCATGAAGCTATCGGCGACACAATAGCTTTGTCTGTGGCAACTCCAGCACATTTAGAAAAAGTCGGCCTTTTAAAAAACTATGAAGACTCAGAAGAAGCTGCCATAAATACATTAATGGATATGGCACTAGAAAGGGTTGCTTTCTTGCCGTTCGGCTATCTTATAGACAAATGGAGATGGGACGTGTTTTCGGGAAACGTGTCTTCAGACGAGTGGAATTCACATTGGTGGAAATACAGGTTCCTAATATTATTTTAATATAGTTGTTCCAATTAATGTTCTATGTTTTTCATTCAGAAACACCATTCAAAAGGTTAAGGCTCCTGTGAGCAGATCAGATGCAGAAGACTTCGATCCTGGAGCCAAATACCATGTACCCGGGGATTCGCAGTATATAAAGTATGCAATTTCGTAAATAGTGTTCAAACTCAGAATTTTTTAATAACTTTAAATTCTTCGCCGGGAAGATTACTATTGATACTTATTTCTATGCATATAGCCGATGCCTAGGTTGACGGGTACAACTCGTTGGCATGATGCATATACGAGTATTAGTTTCAACCGCGAAGTCTCTTTGGAAAGGTAAAAACGAATGCGGACGAATTAGATGTTCCATTTTGTTGTTTGTATTGGTACTCGTATCTGCACACCATTTAGCGGAAAAAGGAGATTGCACAAGAATTTAACAGAATGTACTCTAATACAGTTATATACTGGGTGTCCGTTCTCAAAGTCGAACATAGGCGATTAACATTGTATTAAACGTTTTTGCCGATTCCTGCTCGCCAATTCAACTTACAGGGAAGGTAATGGTATCAATGGAAAGATAAAATTATTACGCATCAAATGATACCAATAATAATATTCAAGATGCGATTTTTATTTTAAAATATTAATTTAAAACTTGAGCATTTTTAAATATGCCTAGCCTTGCTTCTCAAGTTCGATAGCTTTTGTTAAAATAATTGGTAATTAGTTGGCGTAAATTAGGTATTTTCTACCAACGTCTGTTAAAATTATCTACAGAAAAATGAATTATTTCAATGAAGAACGAGTTAATGCACTAATGTTAATTCCCTATGTTCGACTTTGAGAATGGACACCCGGTATAATCATTAGACCTTTCTACCATAAGGTGTAAGGTATTAAAATTTAATTTTGAGTCCTTTACATATGTATAAATTTTCTCCATTCTTTCTTGTTAAGTGCTGTTTGTTTCGCTTCTGTCCATGTTTTGTTTCTTCTTTTTAATATCTCTGCCACTTCATCGTTCCAGGTTTTCTTTGGCCGTCCTCTCCTCCTACTTCTTTGTACGCCTGCTTCCCATATATTCTTTACTTGTCTACCTTTTCCCATTCTGCACATGTGTCCAAACCATTTCAATTGTTGTTTTTCTATTACGTTTATAATTGGCTCTATTTCTATTTCTTCCCGTACTGTATCGTTCCTCTCGTCCCCTCTGAAGGGAAGCAGCGCCAGTGTATATAGGAGAGTACCGCCATGTCCGCCATGTTTATTCCTCTGACATATGTGTCACTTTGAGGTTTGCAACACAATTCCGTCAACATGACGTTTGTTGGCAATCCAAAACTTTACTTAAAATTGGCAAGACTGTAAGTCTATGTCAATAGAGTGTATTCTTTTTTATTGGTCGCTCGAATCGGCCGCCATTAAGAGGCAAAGTTTGTTGATGCTTTTGTTTGTTTATATCAAATCGAGGTTAGCAGGTTAGGTTTGGCGTCAGTTTGTGTCAAATTCGAGGTTAGCAAGTTATATTTTGCGTCAGTTTGTGTCAAAACTGACGCAAAACCTAACCTGATAACCTCGAATTTGACATAGACTTACAGTGCTACCAACATATTATTTATACGTTGTGTAACCATGACCATTCAAAAACGTTCAATTTATTAAAGTTAGTAGGCCATTGGCCGTCATTTTGTGGCAAATTGTGCCTATTGTCGCCACTGTCTCTATTAAGGCACTGTAAAGGGAAGTACAGTGGCTTTATAAGGACAGTGCGGTCAATTTAGGTGGCGGCCATTTTGAGGCGTTTCTGCTACAGCCTGCATAGACAAATCTAACAATATTTTGCTTGATTTTAATAATAGAGGAATCGGTTGTAAATAAGCAGGCATATTAAATGTAGAGAATAGTATTTTAAGCAATTATTCTCTCTTCAAATGACACGGGTGTTTATCTACAAACAACTCCAATTTTATAAAAAAACTGTTTTAAAACGGTGATACTGAAACTACCAATAATGGCTTTCAGTTGAAAACGTCTGAAATATTACTGAAATATGACTACAAATACCTGTGTAAACGGGATACGGAAAGTTCGTTCCCCACATTTCGTACCCCACATTTCGTTCCCGGGAAATTTCGTCTCCCCACTTCTCGTACCCGGAAACTTCGTTCCCGAGCGAGCTCAATCTGTCTCCTAGATTACAGGGTGTTAAAAAACGAGTGCAGCAATCGGAATACAGTTAGATAATGAAAGATATTTTAATTAATTTATTTATTATAATAAACTTATAAAAACAAAGTAAATTTTATTTATTAAAAATTACGGTTTAAACTAAGTATCTTCCTTAGATATTGTATACGGCCATAATTTCTTATTCTGAGCAATTTTTCTTAGTAATATTTTGCCATATCATGAACAAAAAGGGTAGTTTACCTGAAAAGAAAATTGTTTTTGCTTAACTGTCAAGGCCGACTTGTTTTTGAAAAACTGAACATTTTCTTAAAACTCTTTACAAACCAAGCAGGAATTTTAATTCCTATAACATTTTTATGTAAAAATACATAAATAAAATTTAATTCCCTCTTGTAAACTCAATCCGGGGACATACTGTTCTTATAAGTTTATTATAATTAATAAATTAGTTAAAATATCTTTCATTATCTAACTGCATTTCGATCGCTGCACTCGTTTTTCAACACCCGGTAATCTTGGAGACAAATTGAGCTCGCTCGGGAACGAAGTTTCCGGGTACGAGATGTGGGGAGACGAAATTTCCCGAGAACGAAATGTGGGGTACGAAATGTGGGGAACGAAATGTGGGAAACGAACTTTCCGCAAACCGTGTAAACTGCAGGAGTCGTCTGTTCCGCATTCACTCCATTTGTTACACTGTGACAGGATTTGCATGTGCATTTATTTAACGTTGTCCGTGACATTTAGTAACAAAATATTACTAAAGTCAAAATTATTGCTTGGTAAAAATTTAGTTTGTATTCGTACTTACTTTATTTTTGTGTATAAAATAACACAAGTGTACATCAATGATGTTACAATATTTATTTTGATGCTTAGGCCGTGTTCAGTAACTGAGCTACTTTAGATAATCTATAAAATGTCAATGTCGTATTTTATTTATTAGTAACTTTTTGTAACTAAATATGCGTACACGGTTAAAAATATTCAATAGGACATTGGAACGACTCTTAATGGCGGATTTTAAAACAACCAATCAGAAACAGGACCAAAATTGACCACACTGTCCCGAGTGGTGTAGCTTGAACAAGCGTCCACGTTCGATCAGCAGAGTTAAGCAACGCTGTCTCTGGTCAGAACTTGGATGGGAGTTCCACGACTGCATCTCTCGGCGCCTCGTGGTACGGCTATCACGGAAAAAAGTTGGTCCCGGTTATCATAACAACATCATGACAGTCGTTAGTGGGGTTGGAAGTCCTTATAATTGCACAGCGACGCCTATAATTGGCCTAACGGCTGTTGGCTGAGTGCGAATTGAATAAATTGAATAAATATAGCCACTGTAAAGGGAAGTAGTGTACCTGCATAATACTTATTATACAACTACACCAAAGGGAATCTTGAATAGTTTTCGGGTAACAAGGCAGCCAGAGAAAACGTTTGCCCAATTTCGTGCTCGGAAAGGAAAGGACGATAGTTGCAACTTAAAGCGGCGATCGGCGACTCGATGGAATGCTGATAGTCTCCAATATAAATCGAATTTTAAAGTTCTATAGCTCAATGTCGAACGCGAACTGCACTTTAAGTATTATTGCATTTGTATTTAGCCGGTAGCAAAAGCGACGACGGCAACAAGGCCAGAAAAGAACGCTTCCACACAGCTAAAACACATCGTACTCGTTAGCACAGCCACATGTTAGAAGGCTAGCGATACAGTAAAACGCCTCCTCGCGGCTTACTCGAGGTGTTGTACCAGATGTTGACAGTCCTGCGAATAACATTGCCGGTCCAAACGTGACCATCGTCGTTATTTACCTGTGCAAATTTAGGCGGGCGTTATTACTAGATTCGACTCGCTGCTACGTTTTCCCCAGTACTTGTAATTGCTGTGAGACGGTTCTCGGTAGAAGAAGGTGGAAGTTCCTTATTGGACTTACGTTGCGATTACCTGAACATTAAGGTGAACACACAAAAGGTTCTCTGGTATCAGCGTTTTTGTCTGGAATATTTCGTTTGCAGAGCGCCAGTTCAAAAAAACACACAAGCACTGAGATTCCGTTAGCTTGAAAATCTTACACGGAACGATACCTTGGATGTTTTCTAATTCGGGATTCATTACAATTGCACGTGCCTCCGGAGGCTAGTGTAACTAAAGTATTATACAGGTACACTAACCTCAGCTACATACTCAGAAATTCGATACTAGAAACAGAATGCAGCAAGCGTACAACACAAAAATGGTTAACTTACAGAAATCGATTAATCTGCCTAACGGCGAAGTCTCAACGCAAAGGTAGGCGACTACGATATACGATGTTTCTCAAAAGGACATTTTTAAAACGGCATGACGGCCATCTTGAAATCTGCTTCCTGGAGAAATAATCGCAAGAACGTCAGTTTACTGCAAGAGCTGGCAAAGAAGTCCTTTGTTCAAAACCAAACATGGCCTCGCCTGTCGTTTTGAAATGACGCCAATTCCGTCAGAAAACGCGGGTTTTAAGATCAAAAGTTTCAATGGGAGAATCTCAAGACCTATGTTGAGCAAGATCAGTAAATATAGAAAGCCAAGCTTGCTATATTTACAGATCTTACTTAAGACGGTCACGATAGCGGCATCTAGCAAACAGCGGTAGAAACTAACCTCAATCACTGCACGGCTTTCTTGATATGACACATTTATGTTTACGTATTAATTTAGGAGACCGTGAAGCATTGCAAGCTCGTGCACGGTAAATAAATCTTTAAGCTATAAAATGCGAAAGATCCAGAAACCTGCAAAGTAATTCTTGAAGGACTAAAAAGTTGACGTTAGCACGTTCGAATTCTAGCTTGCAGAAATTTACATAACAAACTTAACGCGTTTCTTCTAATTTACTGCTTGAGGGATAGTATGATATTATTTCATGATATTTAGAAACACAATACTGACAAACACTCAAAAAATATTGATATATCTCTTCTAGCGATCACATTAACTTTTGGTACGCTGTGAACTCGACTTCACTACACCATCAGACCGCACTTAAAACAGGTTTAATTATGTAGAAGGAAAGCGGTAAAATATCGTTTCAGATCGTCTCAGGCTAGCCAGTTAGACGACGTGGTCTGCGAAATTCGTAAAGTCCGGTTTCAGGATGCAATGGTAAAATAAGTAGTTTTTATGGTTAGTTGCCACAGTAGTTCTCAGCCTTGGATAGAATTGTCTCGTTAAGGTCGGGGCAAGTTGGTCTCGTACAAAATACTTAATTTGGAGTTCAATTTCTTGTTTATAAAGCCAACTTTCCGTTACAATCTGTTTTACAAATACTTCCACTCAAGGAAAAAAGCTAAATGACACTTAACACCCTAAACACACTTGAGCAGTGCATTATTCAATGTTTCAGGAATTATTCAGTAACTCAGAGAAACGCAAAAAGGAAATTTAAGAAACGTGTTATTCTGCTATGAAATCATTAGGGTTGTAGGCAGAACCAAAAAATAATGCCTACAGTATGAATACACTTCACATTAGAGTCTACACAAAAATAATCGCATAAAATGACAAAGAGCAATAGAATAAATTCAGCATCCACCAAAAAAATATACGAGGGCCTCCGGTAGCGTTAGAGCAGATAACTTACAACAGAAGGAAAGCTAGACCTGGTGAAACGTGGTCAGCTTTGATCATGCAAGATTACAATGATGGTTTTTATTAAAGCTGTGCACCGAGCCCCTTTACTTGTACACCACAATGAATTCTTTACTTGTACACCACAATGAATTCTACAAATATTGCACCGAAAGGCGTACCATCTAGCGTAAAAAGATAATATAATATTTTTCAGTACAAATATAACAAGTGCTTGCAAAAATTCCAAAAATATTTTGAAATATGTTCTGCAGCTATTTTTTCAATAAGAGCATGAGTGTGTGCCAACTGAAAAAATCCCAACTCCGAAGGAGGAGAGATTTGTTCTTGGAAGCATGCACGGATACTTTTTTAGAAAAAATAACTGCTGAACATTTTTTGCAAATATTTCCATACGATAATTTTTAAGCACGAGTTATGTTTTAGAAAAAATCACTAATGAAAGAAAAACATCGTAAAGGAAACATTTTTATTAAAAATATTAATAAAACAAATATTCAAATACTAACATTTTACGGTTTTTTATCAAGTGCAAGTTTCCCGGTAAATTTCCAAAGACTTTCGATTACCATTAATCGCCGTTACTATGGAAAATTTAACAACTAAATATGCATAAGGAATATTCTCACATTAATATTTTTTTACTAATGCCAGGAGCACCGGCTAACATTTCAAGCCTAAATAGTTTGGGAACTTTTCTATTTATGTTGTTGACGGGATAATAACGCGCCACTTTAAATTTTTATTTGTTCCTCACTTTTAAACATTAATTTATCAAGTCACTGTATTAACCAGGAAAGTTTATTTTAACAAGTTACTAACTTGTAAAGTCTTTACAAGTTAACTGTCAGTTTTACAAGCGTGCTCATAGATAAATGATAGCGTGCAAAGCAAGAGTTGTCTTCCTTAGTATGTGTCATATTGATGAATTTAGTTGCTTGTCAGTTTGACATCTTGAATAAATAGTAAATTTCTAGTTATTTACAAGTGAGAAACAAATAAAATATTCAACAATACACGCAAGGTAACAGGTTTTACTGGTTCAAGAAGGTGACTGGCGAGCCGCAGGCCGCCAGTAAAAACCCTCTTACCAAGGTAGTAATGTTAAATACTATTAAACGGCACTAAAAAGGTCTGTTCACAAACTTAGGGAGTGAAATTTATTTATACAAATACCTGGTTTGAAAGTTTATTCAGGCAACAGCTGTTTGGGGTTGACGGACCTTTGATAGCAGGAATTGATGTATGAAAGGCATTCTCACATGCAGTAACTTTTCTTTTGGATATTTGAATGTGGATAGTTTGTAAATTACCTCCATCACTGGTTTGGTGTACCACCTCCGGGCTATACACAGAAGAAATCGGGGCGGACTGGTAGTTTCCGGATTGCACGTCGTAACGTGAACTCCTAATTAAATTAGTGAAATTAACCTCAATATCCGGCCGCGCCGTGTAATTTGGGAGAAATATTCCCGAAATCACGAAATGAAATAGGCTAATCACTAGCAATGCGCCACACAAAATTCGATAACGCCTGAAGCAGGGATAACTTTTTACATGTCTGCTATGCAAGAATCCAAGGTCGTCCGTCATATATGCATTTATTCGACTCTCGCCGCTAACTGCCTTCTAGGAGGTAAACTTCAACGAACCGTTACAGCGCCCCCCGCAAAATATACCTAGCGTCTCTACCTATCATACTTTCACTATAATCGCTGCCTTGTTAGTTGCATAGATGGAAAAGTTTTCAAGGAAACTGCCAGGAGCTGCTAAAATCCACGCGGTTATCTGGTTGATGAAATTTTTTAGTAAGGATTCGACAATAAGCTCTAACAGGTATCACGTTGTAGTCTGTATAGTAACGAAAATACATTAAGGTCTGACATAAACTGATTAAATTAAGAAAATTACATTGCAATTTCAACGCTCAACTAAAAGCTTATCATTGTTATCAAATTATTTTCAGCTACTTTGTGGCCCACATTCTCGAATTTCAGCTGTACAGGGGGTTGTGTATAGCAGCAGGAGAATATAACCCTTCAAACCCTGAAGTACCTCTTCACAAATGCGATTTTTACCAATCTACAGAAGCAGGAGCAAAACTTAGGTCTGTTTACCCAGACTACTTTATGTATAGCGTGCTTATTTATGAAATTGTACACAGAGCCGGTCTGTCTTTGGGCTCAAGCAAGCACTGGAAAGACGTTTTGCAAGCAATGACTGGGGAAAGGGATTTGGACGCAACGGCAATTTTAGAGTATTTCGATCCACTGTACAACTATCTTCAAGCGCAGAACAAAAAAATGCCTGAAGAAGATCTTAAAAAATTCCTGAAAGATGATTATGAACCAGCTGCCTCTGAGATAATGAACGAACTGGTCCTAACAGAATGGAACTTTGCTACTGATGTCAACAACGCTACCAAGGAACAAGCGCATGTATATAAAAATTTCCATTAACGAGTAGGTACATGTAATATAAACGCTGTTTTAAAGGTGGAAGCTATTTCGAAATCTGCAGAGTTTCGTAAGGGGCATTGGAATGAAACCTTCCGACATTTAGATGAAGCCGATTACGAAGATAACCAAATCAGGAGACAAGTTCAGGCTTTAAAAGTTCTAGGAAACGCAGCGCTTGATGAGGATAAACTAAAAGAGGTAATAGCTTTATCAAATTGTTAATATCTTAAATAAACTGTTGGTTTATTTAGCTTACCGAAACTGGAAACTCCATGACCAACAAATACAGCACAGCTAAAATATGTCCTTATGATAACCAGAGTTGTGATTTGAATGTCGATGGACTAAGTTTAGAACCAGGTAACTTATAGAAGCATCTCAATTCTTTAAGGCAAGGTTAATTAATAGATAGACGTGTAAAAATTAAATTAGAGAATTAACATATTTGACTATCATATCATAGTAGTCGGGTTTTAAGGTTCTACAACCTTCGCATGCCTAGATCTTGTTTAAAACTATTAATGCTCTAAAAACCTTGGTTTCAAAATGCAGTTTTGGTCCGGGCTGTACTTGCTTTTAACTTTTGTATTCCGAATATTGTGTATACTAAAAATGTTTTCTTAGACATTGAGAAAATCTTTGCGACGTCTGATAGCTACGAAGTACTTGAATATGTCTGGGAAGCTTGGCGCAGTGCCACTGGTAAGAATATGAAAAACGATTACAAGAAGTACGTTACTCTTTCTAATGAAGCAGCAAAAATAAGCGGTAAATGTGCGTCCAGTAAACGCATTAACAATCTTTAATGGGTAGTCTATTTTAGGTTTCCAGGACAAAGGGGATTTGTGGAGGAGCGATTATGAATCTCCTTCATTTATTCACGATATGGATATATTGTGGGAAAAGGTAAAACCGCTCTATTTCGAGTTGCATAGGTTTGTGATGAAGAAATTGGAAGATCATTATGGAAATTTGCTCGACGTAGAAGATGGACTAATACCAGCGCATCTGCTAGGTAGATCTTATATTGTGACTGTATAAACAATTGGCTTAATAAATAATTTAAAGGAAATATGTGGGCCCAATCGTGGGGCAATCTGGCTTCGCTTGTAAAACCGTATCCAGATGCCAGCAGTATTGACGTTACTGCAGAGTTAAAAAACAAAAATTACACAGTGCTAAAAATGTTTGAGACTTCAGATGATTTTTACATGTCTCTTGGGCTGGAGTCTAATGCAATGTCATACAATGAAAGTCTAGGTGCCGTAATAACTAAACCAAATAGGGAAATCTTATGCCACGCTTCTGCCTGGGACTTTTCAGATGGAAAAGATTTTAGGTTCGCATGAGTCGTTACTGGCAATATATGTGTCTTACGATTCCTTTTCAGAATTAAAATGTGCACAGAAGTGAACTATGAAGATTTTATTACCATTCATCACGAAATGGGGCATATTCAATACTACATACAATATCGAGATCAACCGATATCCTTCCGTGAAGGAGCCAATCCTGGATTCCACGAAGCAGTGGGAGACACAATCGCTTTGTCTGTGGCTACTCCTAATCACCTGGAGAAGATCAATCTTTTGGAGAATTACAATAATACCGAGGAGGCTGCTATAAATTCTCTGATGGACATGGCTCTGGAAAGAGTTGCTTTCTTACCCTTTGGACTGCTTATAGACAAATGGAGGTGGGATGTGTTTTCCGGTGAGGTACCTCCAGAAAAATGGAATTCGCATTGGTGGAATTACAGGTATGCGTGATAAATTTATATGAAATTGTGGATTAGCTTTAGTATTGAATTATTGACAAAATTGATTTTATTTCAGTGTAATATTAGACAATAATTAGGGCTAGATTGATGGTTTATGTTTATGTACCATTGATTATTGCACGATCATTTTAGGAAAACCATTCAGAAGGTCAAGGCACCTGTGCCTAGGTCCGATGAAAATGATTTTGATCCTGGAGCAAAGTTTCATGTACCTGGAGATTCACAGTACATTAAGTAAGCATTGGAGATATTGTACGTTGCATTACATCAACCACAATCATGTATTTAGTATTGTTTTTCCGATGTAGTTTCATAAAACGCTTTCATACAAAGTATAAAAAGATAACACACAAATATTTTCAGTTATTTCGTGGCGCACATTTTGGAGTTCCAGCTCTATAGAGCACTGTGCATAGAAGCTGACGAATACAACCCTGAAAATCCTGAACCTCCACTACACAACTGCGACTTCTACAACTCTACGAAAGCGGGAGAAAAGCTTAGGTAAGTGTTTTTCATAACAATGAAGCTTCACTTTGTGTGTATTTTGATCTGTTATACAGTGCTGGTTTATCACTGGGAAAAAGCGAGCACTGGAAGGTAGCTCTAGAAAAGATGACTGGGGAACAGGATTTGAAAGCGACAGCCATACTTGAATATTTTGATCCCCTTTATAAATATCTTAAACAACAAAATGGCGCGTTAAATGAGAAGGAAGTGATAAACCTTTTGAATAATGACTACGAGCCTGCTGCTTCTAAGTCTGAAAATAAACAAGTAATGGCCGAATGGAATTTTGTAACTGACGTCGGCAATCCTGACAAGCAGGCGGCACAGGTATGGGTGTACAATTTTTATGTTAAACAGTGTATAATTGGAAACTACAGGTTGAGGCCACACTACAATCAGCAGAATTTAAAAAGGTGTACTGGGAAAACTTCTTTCAAAATCTAACGGCAGAAGATTATAAAGACGAGCAAGTAAAGAGGCAGATAAGGTCTTTAAAGCTCTTAGGCAATGCTGCTTTAGAACCCGATAGCCTTGCGGAGGTAAGCGTCGCCTACAAAGTTGTAAATTTTGTAATTTATCTTGTTTTTCTTATTGCCAGTTAACGAACATTGGAAATAACATGACAAATATATACAGTACAGCAAAGATTTGCCCCTATGAAAAGCAAATGTGCGATTTAGAAAAAGAGGGGTTAAGTCTGGAACCAGGTAAGCAGTATCGGCTCTATTCTATTGTCAAGAATCACTAAAAATATGTTACAACTTAAAGGAATAGAAAATATAATGGCAACGTCGAGGGACTATAAGCAACTCGAATATGTTTGGAAGGCTTGGAGAGATGCTTCTGGTGCTGTTATTAAACCACTATATCCAGACTACGTCAGGCTTTCCAATGAAGCAGCAAAAGCCAATGGTAATGTACATTAGCAAAAGAAAGATGAAGAGAAGTAACCAGAAAAACATTTTAGAATTTAAAGATAAAGGAGATATGTGGAGGAGTGACTACGAATCGTCTAATTTTGTCGAAGATGTTGACAAGTTATGGGAAACCGTAAAACCACTGTACAACGAATTGCACACCTACGTATCCAGAAAACTAAAGAACATATATGGTGATGAAATGGATAACTCCGATGGGTTGATACCAGCTCATCTTTTAGGTATTTCAACCAACTTTTGTATTTTATTTCAGTACAGATTAATCTTCTAGGAAATATGTGGGCCCAAAGTTGGAGCAACTTGTTTCCAGTGCTAAAGCCGTACCCAGATGCTAGTAAAATGGACATTACTGCAGCAATGAAGGAGCAGGGTTATACTCCGATAACTATGTTTAATGCTTCAGATGAATTTTATATGTCTCTCGGCTTGGAGACTAACCAGATATCGTACAATGAAGATTTGGGAGCAATTATTGAAAAGCCAACAGACAGAGAAATTTTGTGCCATGCTTCCGCATGGGACTTTTCGAATGGAAAGGACTTTAGGTAAAATCTTAGAGTTTGCAATTTCGAAACATCCAGCAATTGCTTTTTAGAATCAAAATGTGCACAGAAGTCAATTACGAAGACTTTATAACCGTACACCATGAAATGGGCCACATTCAATATTTTATTTTGTATAAAGACCAGCCCATAGCTTTCCGTACTGGCGCGAATCCAGGTTTTCACGAAGCTGTCGGAGATACAATTGCTCTTTCCGTGTCAACACCGAAACACTTGACACACCTAGGTTTGCTGAAAGATTATAAGGACTCTAGCGAAGACTCGATCAACAGTCTTATGGAAATGGCACTGGAAAGGGTTGCCTTTTTACCTTTCGGGCTCCTTATCGATAAATGGCGATGGGACGTTTTTGAGGGAAAGGTGACGCAGGATGAATGGAATTCTCATTGGTGGAAGTATAGGTACAGCTAGGGGCATACATTTTAAAAATAAAACTATTGAATATTTTTCCTTTTAGACAAGAGTTACAGAAAGTTAAACCACCTGTCACAAGATCAGATACAACCGACTTTGATCCCGGTGCGAAGTATCATGTACCAGGAGATTCTCAGTATATAAAGTAATAACGTTGAAATAGTTTTGAGAGCGATTTTCTCATGCATTTTGTTTCAGTTATTTCGTAGCCCGAATTTTGCAGTTCCAATTATACCGAGGCTTGTGCATAGCAGCAGAACAGTACAATGCGGAAACAAAAGAAGTACCTTTGCACAAATGCAATTTCTATGGAAACACAGCAGCTGGGGACAAGTTACGGTACATTTGTATATTAGTTCGGCTTTAAACAATACACTTACTCTTGAATTTGATATCCAGGGCTGGATTGTCGTTGGGGTCTAGCAAACATTGGAGTGACGCATTGCAGCAAATAACAGGCGAGACGGAACTAGATGCAAGTGCTTTGCTTGAATATTTCCAGCCGTTAATGGACTATCTTAAACAAGAAAACGCTTCTGGTTCAGACGGCGGTGAAGAATCTTCAGATCAAACAGTTCCTATAGTTGTAGGAAGTGTGTTAGGAGTAATCTTACTTGGTGGTGTTGGATTTTATGGTTACAAACGTTATAAACAAAGATAATACGATATGAATGTATATAATCTTTATTCCGACTATGTTTTATTGTTTTAATAAATGAAACTAAAATACAAACAATACACATTTTCTTCAGCATCATACTCTTATAGGCGATGATTACGCTGTCTACACCATTCAATCAATACCCAGTCGGTTAGTCTGTATTATGGAAACTTTTGGTTTATATATCATAACTACACTTACTAGTTTGTTATTACACTCTACTAAAAAATTTATAATAAATAAGCAATAAGCAGTGATAGACAGACGCGGGTCTCTTCTGAAAAAGGAGGTGTGTCTGTCTGACTCAATTCGAAAGAGACGCAGAAAGTAGGTAATAATTTATTGGGCGCCACTGGCGCCACTGGAATTGAATTCTTGCCCAGAACATGGTTGGCGATAAACGATTAATTCGCTCGTAACGACACCTGCATGTAGTTGTACAATGTATAAACAAAAACACCATAGAAATAGCATGTATACATTGAATATGAGAAACTAAAGACCAAACTATTCGGCGATAGCTGGGGCTGACCGGTATTGAAGTTATTCTTATTCGATAAAATGGCTATAACGGTAACATCACGATTACAAACTGCGATTTATAAAACTTATTAGGTTGGCCATAAAACAACCTGTAAAATAAAATGGGCCATCTGGTATCCTTTGCTGGTTATGCTTATTTTGATACTTAAAAGATAAGCCAAGTTGTATTTTATATGTTTTATTCTTGAAAATTAGATTTCAGTAGTATATTCTAGAATTATAGAAGTCTCTCCATAGTGAAAGAATTGTAAAGCTAAATTTGCGTGTATAGTGTTAAACGCTAATCTGAAGCTTGTCCACGGGATGAGAGGAGTGAATACTCTTCCGAGTTTAAAAGTATATTGAAATATTAAATAATTCCAAGTCCTTATATATAATTGGATGTGTGTCGTGTTTGTTGTTTTGAACTGATAACCTATTATTGGTATAGGCACAAAACACCACGTTTGCAAAAAATACGTTGGCGGTAGACAATATGTGTGAAATCTGCCCTAATGATGGTATTGTAATGCCGCTGTTTGCATAAAGCTTCCTTATACCGGGTGTCTTAAAAATAATTACATCTAGTAAGTTTTGATCTTTGGTTCCATATAAATTTTTATGTGGCGCTAAATTGTTATTGGCATTGCATTATTCATAGATGTCACTTATTAAGTGTCAAATTAAAGAATCAACTTCAAAGAGTTTTAATTAAATTTATTAATTCAACATAAAATGCACACTATGCAAGAATTTATTTTTATTTTTGAGGCATATTTTCGATCAGGACAGTTATTACTAAATGGAGACTGGCAATATTCTCATGTGATTTGTAAGCAGAAGTTTCGACTGCAGTTTCCTATCAGAATTATTAAAGAAACTTTGCTACACCACACTCGTCGCACTGTTAAAACATTTCTGGCGACAGGAAGTGTAGAAAAAGGCAAATCTACTGAAAGGCCAGCCACTGCCCCAAACGTTATTGAAATTTGTTACGGTATTAAAAGAACTTTACGACACCCACCCAAGGTGAGCATCGCACCACGGAATCAGTCCTGGAAAACTGGCACACTTGCCCTGAGATCGGCTAAAAATAGGCTAAAGGCCACGGCTGGAACGCTCAGGGAGTCGGGCGTGAGTCACACGATACGTTCTGGGCAAGCGTGTTGCGGCATATATATATATAGGGTATGTCAAAATCATGAGGGCGCCACCAAGCCTGTCTTAACCCGACTAACCGGGCCTGGACGGTTAGACGGGAGCGAAGCACGCAAAATACTCCGACGATAGGATTACTCAAGAGTTGCAAGGTCAAATAACAATTTCGAGATTGCCTTATGCAAGGATTGTAATTAAGTGCCAATCCGACCGCGACTACGCAGCTGTCTCACCCACCTGTACGCTCAAAGCTCCCTCGTCCCGTCGCACAATAATCAGTACACTGAAAAGGGCGCTTATCTGAAACAGAACATGCACAAGTCGAAACAAAACAATAGTTCCCTTAACTAACAAATCATGTATTGACTCACGGGTTACAATGGGGCAGCGGAGTGCGTCGCCTTATATCTATAAATAGATTATATCTAAGAAAACACCAGCTAGCGCGCGCTCTAAACCTAGCGACAGATGTTGAACAGTAATGAACAAAGTAGCACTTGTAACATAGACAGTCTGTAATTTGGAATAAATATACAAATATGCGGGCGCGACGCCTTATGCAGCAAACAGTAATGAACAAAGTAGCACTTGTAACATAGACAGTCTGTAATTTGGAATGAATGTACAAATATGCGGGCGCGACGCCTTATGCAGCAAACAGTAATGAACAAAGTAGCACTTGTAGCATAGACAGTCTGTAATTTGGAATGAATGTACAAATATGACGACAGTGCCTGTAGGCACAAGAGATGTGACGGGCTCGCTCGCGGCGTCCCAATATAGCTCGTACGCGGGGCTTAATGCTCTCCGCGGGACAGGTACACTCGCGTTCACAGCGGCAATCAGTTCAAAGACACATACCTTAATATGTAGGCGGTTGGGAAGCCTGGTACAGTTGAGTTGCGACAGGCTGCAGTCTTAGGTGGCAGGTACATTCGATGTTCGACGGCTATAGGGATGAGTGGACATCCGCCATAATGGAGACGTGAGACGCGTCAGGACGCGTACAACTGGACGACGAAAAATGGGCCACTTTCGTTCTGCGGGACAGATCCTCGAAGGTCGAGATGAAGGGGCACGATCCCTTACTTACGGGAGCAGGAACTGGGCTCAAGAAGCACCCACGCTACGCCAAAAACAAATCGGAACTCCCACACAACCACCACACGAACGCTCTCTGCAACGGGCTGCGATCAACTGCCCAGAGGGAAGCGCTGCCACAGGTCACATCGGTCGCGTCCCTACGTGACTAAACCTCGGCAGCCAATCGCGAGGCGATAAGATGAAACAAATTAATGCCGGCGACGATGGTAGCACGCCGCAACGGCGTGTTTTCTAGAAGATTCGGAATTCTTGCGAGCGATAACGCTCGGCTGCCAAAGCGCCATCAGAGGGGGGCTCCAACCGACGAGAAATACTGCGTTTGGGGCCAGATATGTGCAAAATCATGATTCTGGAATTAGGCGATGGAGCCAAATAAGTAACTAAAAGGGTTTAGCATGCGGGCACGCTGCCCTAAAGCTTAGGTGCCTATTTAAAATACCAAAATGACCTGACACTCCCCTTACTTGAAAGAGAGTTCCCCGAAGTCTCCTAAAATCAACGGGGCATTTTGGCTGCGGCGCCACGAGCACTCAAACGACCGGAAACGCTGATACGATAGCTGTACCCCCAAAGGAATTACGCACACTGGCCACCAGATAGGGTACGACAGGAGGGAAGAGAGAAGAGGAAGAAGAAAGACTGGATACGCCAGTGGAAATACGAAAATTGGGTAGGACCTGGCGGTTCGCTGATGGCTAGCCCTCACTCCCCGGACCACGGAAGACGGGCGACAAGAAAACTAGCTGTCCCAAAGGAGTGGCGCTCCGCCAGGGGTCCACAAAACGATTTGTATCTGGCTCCCTCGGGGAACCAAACGGGCAAAGACTAGGCAGACTGAGGACAGTCTTGCCGATCCGGCTCGACTGCCCCTCCCAAAATAGGACTGCCACAACAACGGTTAGCAAAACCACGTCGATAATCGACCACCAAAACGACCAAAAAAAAGGTAACCGACCAGACCCAAAACGGGTGTGGCACGCACTGCGGCGACGGCCACGAAACGCCGACTGGACCTTAACACCGGGTCCATGACGGTCGCCTAACAGTGCGGTTTTGGAAGGTGGAAAGAGAAGGAGAACAACGGGGTTGGGTAGTTGTCACCGGGACACGGTAGATAGTAGTGATAAGGGGAAGAGAAAGGTAAAAATAGAGCATAGAGAAGGAGGGTTTGGAGTTCCAAATTGAAACCGTAAAAATAATTTAAAAAAACGCGCGGTTAGCGCTCGTCAAGATCGGGTCAATAGAACGCCTTACTCCCATGCACACTTCCGACCAACCGTTCCAAAAGTACATGGGGAGGGGGGTAAGGGATAAGTCCCTTGCAACCTGTCCCACAAGCCACCTGAAGGGGGCACGTTGCGCGTCACGGGATCGGCGCATTGTGGGGTTCCCACAACAAGGAAGCTCGGGGAAAGGCAGGTACTACTGAAGATACGGCTCTAAGCCGGCGGTATGGCCGTCAAGGCCTACAAAAAAAAGGGGGTTAAGGAAAACGGGCGCTAGTAGCCTAAACGTCCGTGGGCTCGTAAGTGGCAAGCGAAACTTGCCGATTGATATAAAACGGCCCTATAAATTTCGGAGCCAACTTGGCGTTAAAATATTTCGCCGCATCGGAAAGCACGTAATTTCGTCGCCAGACGGTATCGCCAACGGCAAACTGAGCCGGGCGCCTTCGCAAATCGTATGTCGCCTTGGAGGCTTTGTACGCCACGTCTAGTCGTTTGACTATGTCTTCATATACCGACCTTAACGCGGGAGTCCGTCGTAACAAGTCTTCGCGACTCTCTACTCGTATTTGTTCCGAAACATCTACCTCCTCGGGGTTATTGGCGCGCGTCCCCTCTAACTGTATCTCTCTGCCGAAATTGGCGAAATATGGGGTCATGCCGGTGACTTCGTGTACTGCGGTACGCACTGCGCAAGCGACTTTTGACAAATATTTATCCCACTCCCGGTGGTTGTCTTTCACGTACGACGCTAGCATAGTTTTTAATACTCGATTAACGCGTTCTACGGGGTTGGCCTGGGCATGGTAATGCGCGTTAAAGATAATTCGCGATTTATACGTATCGGTAAGTTGTCGGAATTCTCTACTGCGAAACTGTACGCCGTTGTCAACCAAGACGTACTGAGGTGCTCCAAAGAGCAAGAAAACATCGTTCTCAATTTTCTGAGTCATCGCGGTCGCGGTGGCGGTACGCAACGGGAAGAAAAGAGTAAATTTGGTAAAGTAGTCAGCCACGGACAGAATATATACGTAGCCTTTCTTTGAACGGGGCAACGGCCCTACAATGTCGATAGATATCATTTGCCACGGCTTATCCACCACGGGGTGACGACACATCAAGCCGGCCGGGCGTTTTTGTTCGGGTTTCTGCGCTAGGCACGTCGCGCAACGGTTAACGTAACGGGTCACATCCGCCTTAAGTTTAGGCCAGTAATACTGCTGAGCGATACGGCCGTAGGTCTTATAAATGCCCAAATGGCTTGCGGTAGGTTCATCATGGTTTTTGCGAAGAATCTCGGCACGTTGAGGCTTCGGAACCACCTCTTTCCAACTCGTGCCTTCGTCCAATTCGGGGTATTTTACGTTAACATGTTTAAACAATTTTCCTCGCGATAGTTTCCACGCCGGATACTTGAATGGTTTTTCTACGACGCGCGTACACATGCGCCTATACCAACGGTCAGTTCGACTGTCGTTCGGCGCCTGAACGCCGGCCTCGGGTTCTCCAGAATCGACGACTGAGACTACATCTATTTCGGGTATAGCACGGGATAGCGCATCCGGGACAACGTGGTCTTTTCCCTTCCGGTGTTTGATCGTAAAGTCGTATTGTTGGATACGAACAGCCCAACGGGCGAGTCTCCCGGTGGGTTCCTTAAGATTATTTAGCCAGATAAGTGAATGATGGTCAGTAATGACTGTGAAGTGAGTGCCTTCTAAATACGGACGTAACTTCTCTATGGCCCACAGGACGGCCAAACATTCGCGTTCCGTAACCGAAAAATTACGCTCAGGCTTCGTAAGAGTCCGACTAATGTAACAGATGACCTGTTCTTGGCCATCAACGGTCTGAGTCAGCACGGCGCCGATACCAACATTGGAAGCGTCCGTCTGTACGATAAACGGGAGAGAAAAATCGGGACACGACAAAATGGGTGCCGAAACTAGGCAATTTTTGATGATTGTAAATGCGATTTCGCATGACTCGGTCCACTCAAACTTCTGAAACTTTTTCAATAACGACGTCAGCGGAGCAATAATGGCTGAGAAATTTGGTATGAAACGCCGATACTACGATGCCATGCCGACTACTCGCCGTATCTCCGAAACGTTTCTAGGTCGCGGCAAGTTAAGAATCGCCGAAACTTTATCGGGGTCGTCTAAAAGTCCTTGGGCGTTAACGACATAGCCCAGGTATCGTAATTCCGGTTGGCAAAAATGACATTTATCACGACCCAGTGTTAAACCAGCGTCGTTTAGTCGCTGCAATACTTCGTCTAAAATCTCGACGTGTTTTTCGAAAGTCGAGGTACAAATAATCACGTCATCTAAATAGACAAAGACGTAAGGTTTCAATTCGGGACCCAACACATGGTCGACGAAACGTTGCCAAGTCGCTGCCGCGTTATAGAGCCCAAAGGGCATGCGAGTAAATTGAAACAAACCGCGCCCGGGTACTGTAAAGGCCGTTAGTTCCTTAGATTTCTCTTCCATTTCAATTTGCCAGTACGCGGATTTGATATCAAGCGACGTCATGAACCGGGCATCGCGTAAGCGATCCAAAATCGAAGACACGTAAGGTATCGGGTAGGCGTCCTTCTCGGTGACGCTATTTAATTTACGAAAGTCAACGCAGAAACGATAGGTTCCATCTTTCTTTTTAACTAGTAAAATCGGGCTCGACCAGGCTGAACGAAAACGTTCCACAACGCCTGATTTAAGCATACTGTCCAACTCAGCATCGATATGCGCCTGCATTGCGGGAGAGACCGGATAGTACCTTTGTTTAACCGGTCCGCCTTAGTAGTGATTTTATGTTGAACATACTTGGCGCAGCCGAGTTCGGGTTTAGCGATAGTAAAATGTCGGTTTACGAGAGTGTCTAATTGGGCTCGTTGATCCGAGTTCAGGTCGAACATAGACTGCAAATTACCGGTAGGAGTATCAATGGCCGCTAAGCCGGGTTTTGAGAATTCCCACTCCCCTCGAAACACGTCTGGGACTATTCCCACTGACTTCCAAAAGTCTATCCCTAGGATTAGGGTGTGCGGAACCTCCGGAACTATTAAAACATCGATAGCTACCACTCTGTTATTTAAACGGATAGGTAAGTGCAGGGTACCTAGACTGGTTACGGTCTGTCCATTCGCCACTGAGCAAACGGGTCTCAGCTTCTTATTTATGTGCAGGCCTACAGTACGCAACACGTCCCAACCCTTAGCTCCTAAGATCGTTCGATTCGCTCCTGAGTCCAACAAAGCTAACAACTCGAAACCCATGATTTCAACAGTCACATGCGGTCGACGGTCATCAGATGACCTTTCTAATACGTAATCGAGAATGACTTTATTTTTCTTAAATTTGGTCTCGCGCTCCTCGATAAGTCCCTTCATAAATTTAGTCGAATTGCTAAACACGCGCGAGGACACTGCTCGACTGTTCAGCGTCTCGCGGGGTCGTTTCCCTGTCCCCTATCTCTTGCTCGACAACGGGGACAAGTGTTTACGGTCACTTCAGGTCTGCCGCAACGGTAACAGAATTTCTTGCCGCGGGGTCGCGGACACCTACTGGCTCTATGGCCTGGTTCGCTACAGTTCCAACACCGCATGCTTGACTTGGATGCCGATTCTCGGTTCCTCCTCTCGGGAGTATTAACGTCACGCGTTTCGACAACATTAACTGGGCACGTTTCCGCGATAGGCGCGACCTCGACGTATGCCAAGTCTGTTTCTAAGTCAGACTTCTTTCTAGAAGGTGGCACGTAAGTTTCAATGGCATAGCGCCGGTCTTCAATCTTCCGTCCGTATAGCGCTAGCTCGTCGATCGACCGGACTTCCGTCAATCCCAACTGGGTTTGGTATAATGGTGAAATATTATGCAACAAAATACGCAACTGTTTCTCCTCGGGAACCGCTTCGGTCAGGCGCGAAAACATTGTGCGCATGATAGCGATATAAATGCCCATACTTTCCGTAGGGCCTTGCGTGCGACGTCTAATTTCGTCCAACAACCGTTCATCATAATTAGCAGGCTGAAACTAGACGCAATAAATCGACTAACTGTTGCCACGTGTTAGGGGTCGCTCTATTCGCGCGATACCATAGCAATGCGTTGCCCGAAAACAAATCGATGGCCTGCATAAACAACTCTTCTTCGGTAAGGTTTCTGGCCACTCTGAGTTCGTTAACACGCTCGATGAAAGCGTTGACCGACAGACCTTTCGGGTCACCTGAGAATTGTATGTTCCATTTCGAAACAGGGGTTGCCTTAAATGAGATCGTACGCGACATCGGCGAAACAAAACTCGGAGTCGACATAGTTGCCGCCGTCGTAGTCGTAGTCGTCGTCGCGACGGTAATGGTAGGTGCGACACCGGACGTCGATGGCAGCGTTACGGCGCTTTCCTCCTCAGCCGTGGTCGTAGACGACCCTAGCTTTACTTGGTTAAGTTCGTAGGTTGAACGTATGAGTGATAATCCCGCGAACGCTTTTTGTTTGAGCGCTCGCTCTTCCTCCGTTATAGCTGAACTATTCGTCAGACGGTTCATTCCGTGATAAAATTTCGTTTCGATCGTAGCCGCTACTTCTTTTGTCGGGTTAGCTAAATATACCTGAATCTTTTCCTCTAATTCGCTAATCAATGTTGTCACGGCCGTGAGATCCTCCTCGAACGTATACGGGTACGTCGGTCGCGTATCCATATCTGCGCGTTCCTCCTCTCTCAATACGTCGCGTAACCGGGAGCGCAACAAGGTAACCGTGCCGGAAGCATCACGGCCTCTGATTCTCAACTCGTATTCAGCCTCCGCGCGAAGCAGACGTTCAATATGTAGCTTTAGCACCATGTTTACAAACGGGAAAGGAACGACTTATATTATACGTCGTATAAAAAGGAAAACGTTAGCGCGTGTTTGGTAAGTCAATTACGTCAGATATCCGAACCAAATCGTAGACGGTCAAGACGGGAGAAATCGGGAAAACGTGGTTTGTTACCTTCCACACGACCGATGGCTTAACGGGACTATATGTCCATATTCTTTGCGAAAAGACCGAACACAAGCGAAAAAGAGCAAATCCCAAAACTAGGCGGTCAACGAATGGCTTAACGAGCCTACTACCGACCAACAATGGTTACAGACAGTACTGCGCCCGAAATCGAGGCGCACAACGTAAACGGGAACGAAAGAAAGAAAAAAGAAAAAATCCAAAATGGGGTCGCGCGTTGTCACGCAACAAGGGGCGACACGTCAGAATAACCCAAAATTAGGCAGACGACGGGTGGCCTAACGAGGAAAAAAAACAAACAAGGTCTCAGACGTTAAAGCGTCAGAATTGAGACGCACAACGGATGGGCTTAACGAGACTACTCCAGTCCAATAACAGCAACAAGCAACGATTGGGCCGCCAAAATTAAGACACACAACGCAAAAAAAGAAACCCCCAAAATGAGGTCGGGCGTTGTCGTGCACCAATAGGCTCCAGACGTTGGAGCACCAAAATTAGGAGCGTTGACGAGAACAAAGGAGCCACAAGGCCCCACAAGGCCCCACACGTTGGGCTGCCAAAATTAGGCAGACAACGGGTGGCTTAATAAGAAAAACGAACATACAAGACCCCAGATGTTGGGCGCCAAAATTAGCCTGTTACGGTATTAAAAGAACTTTACGACACCCACCCAAGGTGAGCATCGCACCACGGAATCAGTCCTGGAAAACTGGCACACTTGCCCTGAGATCGGCTAAAAATAGGCCAAAGGCCACGGCTGGAACGCTCAGGGAGTCGGGCGTGAGTCACACGATACGTTCTGGGCAAGCGTGTTGCGGCATATATATATATAGGGTATGTCAAAATCATGAGGGCGCCACCAAGCCTGTCTTAACCCGACTAACCGGGCCTGGACGGTTAGACGGGAGCGAAGCACGCAAAATACTCCGACGATAGGATTACTCAAGAGTTGCAAGGTCAAATAACAATTTCGAGATTGCCTTATGCAAGGATTGTAATTAGGTGCCAATCCGACCGCGACTACGCAGCTGTCTCACCCACCTGTACGCTCAAAGCTCCCTCGTCCCGTCGCACAATAATCAGTACACTGAAAAGGGCGCTTATCTGAAACAGAACATGCACAAGTCGAAACAAAACAATAGTTCCCTTAACTAACAAATCATGTATTGACTCACGGGTTACAATGGGGCAGCGGAGTGCGTCGCCCTATATCTATAAATAGATTATATCTAAGAAAACACCAGCTAGCGCGCGCTCTAAACCTAGCGACAGATGTTGAACAGTAATGAACAAAGTAGCACTTGTAACATAGACAGTCTGTAATTTGGAATGAATGTACAAATATGACGACAGTGCCTGTAGGCACAAGAGATGTGACGGGCTCGCTCGCGGCGTCCCAATATAGCTCGTACGCGGGGCTTAATGCTCTCCGCGGGACAGGTACACTCGCTTTCACAGCGGCAATCAGTTCAAAGACACATACCTTAATATGTAGGCGGTTGGGGAGCCTGGTACAGTTGAGTTGCGACAGGCTGCAGTCTTAGGTGGCAGGTACATTCGATGTTCGACGGCTATAGGGATGAGTGGACATCCGCCATAACGGCGACGTGAGACGCGTCAGGACGCGTACAACTGGACGACGAAAAATGGGCCACTTTCGTTCTGCGGGACAGATCCTCGAAGGTCGAGATGAAGGGGCACGATCCCTTACTTACGGGAGCAGGAACTGGGCTCAAGAAGCACCCACGCTACGCCGAAAACAAATCGGAACTCCCACACAACCACCACACGAACGCTCTCTGCAACGGGCTGCGATCAACTGCCCAGAGGGAAGCGCTGCCACAGGTCACATCGGTCGCGTCCCCACGTGACTAAACCTCGGCAGCCAATCGCGAGGCGATAAGATGAAACAAATTAATGCCGGCGACGATGGTAGCACGCCGCAACGGCGTGTTTTCTAGAAGATTCGGAATTCTTGCGAGCGATAACGCTCGGCTGCCAAAGCGCCATCAGAGGGGGGCTCCAACCGACGAGAAATACTGCGTTTGGGGCCAGATATGTGCAAAATCATTATTCTGGAATTAGGCGATGGAGCCAAATAAGTAACTAAAAGGGTTTAGCATACGGGCACGCTGCCCTAAATCCTAGGTGGCTATTTAAAATACCAAAATGACCTGACAAATTGTCGAAGCTCTTGTACAAAATCCAAGAATGTCAGTGCGTCGTATTTCAACTCAGATGAATGTCCCTACAAGGAATGTTCACAACATTTTGAAGAAGCGACGGCACATGCATCCCTATAAAGTGTCTGTTGTACATGAAATTCGACCACGGGACTACAGCATAAGGAGACCAGCAGAATCACTTAAATGTCGAAGCTTTGTGAAGTGTAATTTTCGTGACCTTCGTTCTTACCCCTACCACACCATAAGGAGAATGGTCGAGCCGGCAGGTGTTGTCTGGCAGCGAAAGCAGACAGAGACGTATTAGGAATTTTGATGCAAGTCGTAATAGTGGAAAACATCGTTGGACATATGCCGAATTAACAAAACTTGCATTGATGTACAAAATTAATTTAATTTCCCAAATGATGTGACCGATTCATTATAAACGAATTTATATTGACATACTCTGGTGTACTCTTAGTAATAATAAGGTTATTTAATTAAGTAGATTTCTTAACCTTAAACGGATTATAACAATTAACTATACAGGATGCAATGGTAATTTAGAATATTGTCGGAACTTTTATTAGATTTGATCATTTCTATGGATTGTAATACATTTAATTTAAGACCTTTTTCTTGTACAAGCAATATCTTTAAATCGTTTAGATTTGGAAAATTGTGGCCTGTCTCTGACACATTATTTGCAAAGGTCGAGTCTGGTTTTTTAAATTACTTTCGTTTAGATTTAATGGCTTCCACAATATAATTTTTCTAGTAACAGTATGTTCCATTAAAAAACATATACCTATTTTAAAGCTTTTAAAATGTAGCATATTTACTAAAGCTTTTCTAATAGTTTTAATCCAAAATTACTGGATGTACACTCTGGGACAAAAAAACATTGTACATTTTTCAACATTTTATATTTAATACTAAGACTACATTTTAAATAAATCAAAATAATTCCAAATAACTTAATATTAGTTAATTATATTTCCATATTATAAATTTTTTATTTGACCTGGGTATTTTAAAATTTACATTTAATGTTTTTTAATGTATAAAATATTCTAATAATGGCGTTCAACTTAATAACATATTCTCGTTGAAAATGTTTGCAAGGATGTGTAAATGGTACATTGTTAAACAAATTTACAAATTCTCGAACAATGTTGGATTTTGGAGCAAATGTTTCGAAGTTTTATTGAAATACCAAATATGTTAAAAAATTTACAAAATTTTGATTTGGCATATAAACTACCAAAAATATTTTCTGAATGGTTATATGCTTTCATGTAACAAAATAGGGAAGTGTCATCCAATTCATCGTATGCTTTTGCATAAGCTTCACAAGTGCCACAAGTATGTTTTGCAAGGCACTTTCTTATCATATAGGATATACAAATATACCTCATAAAATTTTTTGCAACATATCAGAATTTCTATAATCGCTGTCTAATGTTATGTTTTCTGGAGTCAAAATATTAGTTTCATTCTCTGTTTGATCGGTCGGCATACCTGCTATTTTTAGTAAAATGGTGTCTTTTTCGCAATTTTCGGTACCTGAATGCATCATGTCTAAACAAAAACACCTTTTAAATATTCTGGTAAACTGGATAGGGGTAGGTTTAACACAATTGCCAGATTGTTGCTTCAGTGAACCAAACAAATTCTCGAGTACCACTCATTTTTAATCATAAATACAAGTGCACGGTCCGTAAGTCACAAAAGTAAATAATACTACTACGGCTCTGAATCGACTGACGTGCCGCGCTGTAGGTAGTAGTAGTAGTAGTAGTAGTAGTTGTGGGGAGACCGAAGTCTACCAAGTAGGCCACCATAGGCCCTTTTTGCCAACCCCATGCCATCCCCTCAACAGCCTTCATTATCATCCTATTCGATGGGCTCTTCTCCCTGCTTAAACCTTCCTGATTTTCTAATGAAGATCAGAATTTCGGCCCAGGATAGGGAGTTCAACTCTTCCATTCGAAGCGTAGGTGCTCCAAAGGTTCTATACCTCAGTCGATGGTACGCTTTACATTCTCCAAGTAATGAAAGGACGTTTCCTCGTCCCTCCCACATCTTGGGCAGATGGGATCTTCCTCTACTCCTATCAGTGTTAGGTGTCTCTTTAGTTTACAGTGGCCTGTCAAGACCCCTATCAAAAGATTTGTGGTTCTTCGGCTCCTTCCCATTAGCCAGACCGATTTCTTTGAATCAAATCCCGCTATGTGGTACTTTGCCTGACGACAGCCCCTGCATCCTTTCCACTTTTCCTCGCTGGTCTTGTAGGCCCACCCGGTTAGGGCTGCTGAGACCTGCTGCCTTGTTATACCCAAAAAAGGTTCCGGTCCAAAACAAGTTTCCCCGGCTCCGAGTTTGGCTAGTTCGTCCGCCTTCTCGTTGCCTTGGACCCCCGTGTGTCCCGGGACCCAGATGAGCTCGACGTCCTTTTCCCTTGCCAATTCGGCTAAAGCATCTCCACATTCCTGGACAAGAGCTGATCTTGTCCTGGCTGAGAAGATTGCTTTTAGTGCGGCTTGGCTATCAGAGCAAATATAAATTTTTTGCTCTGGGGATATCCTGACCTCGTTCCTCGTTGCCACCGATAGGATGGCATAAACTTCTGCTTGGAATACCGTAGTGAATCTTCCTAAAGCATAACTTTCTTGCACCCCCCGGCCTTCCATATAAATTCCTGCTCCAGAGGATTGCCTTTCCGCCACTCGAGAACCATCCGTGTAGCATATCAAGGCATTCGACTGGAGCTTAACCCTTTTTTGCTCCCACTGTTCCCTTGTTGGGATAGTGAGAGAGAAACCTTTTTCTAACCTTAGCCGGTCCTCTGCTTCGGTTACCCTGTAGGCTGATAGAGGTATTTCTCTAGCAGCCATGTCGGCGATCCTAGCATGGCCCGTGCGAAATCCCTGGTCATTCCATAGCCCTGTATCCCGCATTCTGAGGTGGGTAGCCATGGCCTCTCTCTTTATCCAAGTGTCGAGGCCCGGGAGCCCCAGTATTACCTCCAGTGCGGCTGTTGGGGTTGTCCTCATTGCCCCTGTAATTCCGAGACAGGCTAGTCGTTGGACCTTTGCCAATCTTACGGAAATACTGGGGCGCTCTACACTAGGCCACCAGACCACTGAGCCGTACTGAACTCTTGGCCTTACTACCAATGTGTAGAGCCAGTGCAGAATCTTGGGGTTTATCCCCCAGTTCTTGCCTATAACTCTGCGCAACTGCCATAAGGTCGTTGTCGACTTCTTCACCGTCCTGTCGACATGCGACCTCCAACTTAATTTGCTGTCGAGGATTACCCCCAGGTACTTAACCTCTTGCACCAATGCAAGTGCTCTTCCGTACATAATGGGTATCCTCAGACCCTGAAGTTTTCGTCTTTTTGTGAAGAGAATGATCTCAGTCTTTAGTGGGTTTACCGACAGACCTTTCTCTTCACACCATCTTTCAATAATCCTGCAAGCTACCTGCATTCTATCGCAAACGACGTTTAGGAACCTACCAGTAACAAGTACCAGTCCATCGTCTGCGTATGCTTGTGCATAGAAGCCCTCTTCCGTTAGGCATTCCAGTAGACCGCCCATTATAAGACACCACAGGTGAGGTGAGAGGCAACTGCCTTGCGGGCAACCTCCCGTCACCCTGGCCCTCACTGAACAGTCTCCTAGGTTTGCCGTCACGGTTCTTTGCTCCAGTGCTGTTCTCACCCAACTGACCAGAACGGGAGGGGTTTCCCTGGCCTGTAAGGCTTGACATATTGTAGCCGTTCTTGCCTTGTCAAATGCGCCTTCAATGTCAAAAAGTACTGCAAGGGACACTTCCTTATAGTGTAGTGCCCTTTCGACCTTGTGCACGACAGCGTGGAGTGCAGTTTCGGTCGATCTTCCACGTCTGTATGCGTGCTGATTCCTGTGGAATGGGTGTGTTCTTATTACCCTTTCCGTTAGATGCCTATCAATGATCCTTTCCAAGGTCTTTAAAAGAAAGGATGTAAGACTAATGGGCCTAAATGATTTGGCAGTTGTGTAGTCCTCTCTTCCCGTCTTGGGAATAAAGACCACTCTGGCTGCCTTCCACTGTTCTGGGACCCATCCCATTGCTACGGTGTGCTGCGCTGTAGGTTAACGTGAAACTGATGCTCGAGCGGCTGAGAATATGGTGGCTGGGCTGCGCAGCATGTCATGCGTTATCACATCTTTACTTTGGATTTGATCGAGAGTGGGTTTGCTGGTTTCCTTATGCTGTGACGGGACCATGCTAGTCGAATATTGTATTTCAACCTTTTCTAAGATATTTAAACAACAAAGATGTTCTTGATTTCAGTTTCTTTAGCGATGAGGATATGTAAATAAACAGAACTGCATAATGTGGTCAGTCGATAATCCACATAACCATATTGAGCCTTCTTTACATTCTCTTAATTGGAATATGGTTAGCTGTGTCACTTCGTAAGATCATAGGACTAATTATTTTCCATGACACAATAAACGGTCAAGTTATCGAGAACAGCTGCTAGTGCCCGCCCTTCTTGGATCAACTGCATCCAGATGAATTTAATGAAAGTTCAGCACGATGCGGCCACCGTGTATATAACAAGAAAAAATTTACAATTTTCGTGCTGTTAAATAATGCTTTAATAGTACTTTATGTAACAAGTCCTTAAAGCAAGGCTTTAGGGGACGAGTCGTAATGTTTCCGGACGAGGCGGAGCGAAGCGCAGCCGAGTCCGTAATATGAAGATGAGTCCTCTAAAGCCATTTGAGGACGTGTTGCATACAACGTTTTTTTGTATTAGCTCTCCAAACATTATAATATGAAGTTTCAATTACCATTAATGCGGCATTATATTAGGAGCCCGCGCGAAAATGTATTTTTCGCTCCACAAACTCGTTACTTTGGAAACTGTCTAGGATCCTCAAAATGGCCATTTAGAGGCCTTGTACTTAAAGTCGTCATGGCAACTAATGTTTGAGTCCGCTAAAATGTTGCCATGACGACTTTAAGTACAAAGCCTCTAAATGGCCATTTTGAGGATCCTAGACAGTTTCCAAAGTAACCAGTTTGGGGAGCGAATACAAAAAAATAACTTAAGTCTGTAGGTGACTGTCAGATTGCATTTTGTTTATGAACGCATGTGTCACTGTGACAGGTAAAAGTTTACACTTCATTAAGTTTAATTGTATCAAGTGTAAGATACAGAATATTTTATTGAAAATTAAGTACATAAAATAACAAAAGCCAAGTGGAACATGTATACACATATGATGCTCGTGTCGTGTTCATATACTGCCAAGCGCACCCAAGTCACAGCTAAAGATCTTACACAAGCAAAAAGGTATATAAGAAATGCATGTACACAACAACAATGAGTCTAATAATCATAACAGTCAATAGAAATTGTTTTTGTTAAGTGTTTTGTATATTTAAAAAAATAGTTCAAGGTCAAGATGTAATTTAGTTCTCTCTGACTTATGGTATGCATCAATGGGTATATATCAAGTTACGGCAACCTTGAATTTGATCATGGCATGCTGCGAATGAGTATTTATAAATACACGATACATTAAATCATATTTGCTAGGATGTAGAAAACTCAACGCTTTGATATTATAGTCATTTATTTAAATAAAAATCTAATAATAATAATAGATCATCATACACTCATCTTAACAAGATGTTTGAAGTTAATAGTTTGTGTAAATAGATTGGATTGTCTTCTGCATTATTTGAAATCAGTTTTACCCAGAAAACAGCGCATGGGAGACCAGTTTCCTGTTTTTAGCAAATATTGACACTACGCAACAACGACTGGTGCATTTTAGAGTTTTATTTTGACTGAGCTAGCAAGGTAAACAAAGAGTAAACAATAATTAAAATATCAAGAAGTACGAGACGTCGTATTCAAATTTAATGTACCACGTGAGAGGCCAAACATTCAGCTTGATGTCTCAATCTCGACCCTTCTAGGTTTTCCCCCTCCTTTTCCAAAGTTTAAAGGCATTTTTCCCTTCTATAAGTGATTCTTTAGTCACTATTTATTATAAAACGCCGTTGTTAGTTATAATAATCTTGTAATAGTATAGGAAATTAAATTAGAAATTATTCTTGGCATTTCAGTTGCAATAAAAGAGTGAAACATTGTTTTCTCCAATCAAAAATGTTTTTGTGCATAGTGTTCATACTTTTTAAGATAACTTTTTACTGAGAATGAATTTGTAAAAAGTAACTTCAGCAAAGTTGAAAGACAATTAAAGGTGCTTTAACCCATGTAGGTACTATTTTTACCAAAAAGGTCCATTAGCCATGAATATTAATTATTTTTTTCTACTCTTCTAACTAAAATGGCATTTAACATACCAACATACACGTCACTAAGTGACCTTTTAATCACGCCTTCATAACCTGTGACTAAAGAGCCACTTAGTCACGGGCTGAAGTTAGCAACGATGTTTTAGTTACGGGGTAAAGTTAGGTTCAGACAGTATTTGCTTTATTAGCCACAGCCGAAACTAAAATCAAGTTAATTTTCAACAGTCAACTTTGACGTTTGTCAAGCATAATTTAACCTAACATAATATTCAAAATCTTTATGAAATAATATATTATATCGTCTAAATTTGTGGTCGTAGAAAAAGTATAGTATGTAACACATTACTATATAAACTCGTCTAAACACTCGTTTATTAAACGTTCGCTGCGCTATGCTCCGCTCGTGCCTAAAAAACTCGTGACTAAAGTAACGCTTATAAAACTTGTTACATAATATACTATTTTCTACTCCTGTAAGTAAAATGCCATTTAACATACTAACATACACGTTCGCTAAGTGACCTTTTAATCATAACCTATGAGTAAAGAGCCTCTTAGTCATGAGCTGAACTTGGCAACGATGTTTTAGTCATGGGGTGAAGTTAGGTTCAAATAGTATTTGCTTTATTAGCCAGAGCCAAAACAAAAATCAAGTTAGTTTTCAACCGTCACTTTGAAGTTTGTCAAGCATAATTTAACCTAATATAATAAATGTCAAAATTTTAATAAAATAATATGATGTTATATTCTCTAAATTTGTGGTCGTAGAAAAAGTATAGTATGCAACTCGTTTTATAAACTTATTAGTGACTCATTTTATTAAGCACTCGCTCCGCTGCGCTTCGCTCGTGATTAATAAAACTCGTGACTAAAATGACGTTTATAAAACTTGATACATAATATACTATTTCTACTCCTATAACTAAAATGGCATTTAACATACTAACATACACATCGCTAAGTGACCTTTTAATCACGCCTTAATAACCTGTGACTAAAGAGCCTCTTAGTCATGGGCTGAAGTTAGCAAAGATGTTTTAGTCACGGGGTGAAGTTAGGTTCAAATAGTATTTGCTTTATTAGTCACAGCCAAAACTAAAATCAAATTAGTTTTCAACAGTCAACTTTGACGTTTATCGAGCATAATTTGACGTAACGTAATATTCAAAATCTTAATGAAATAATATGATGTTATATTGTCTAAATTTGTGGTGGTAGAAAAAGTATAGTATGTGAAATTGAAAAGGTACAATAACTTTAAAATTGTAGTAACTATTAGCGCAGCCCCTCTCCATGAGCTCTCTTTGAGAACAATAAAGTGTTAAGAAAGGCAACCAAATTAAATATAATGTATTTGAAAAGTTTAATGTAAGTGAATTGTAGGCAAATTTGATAAATCAGATCCATGTGATAGTCGTTCTACATATTATTGTTTGGCCCAGCAAAAAACGTGGAAGAATCGTTAAAACAACGATATAGGGAGGTATGGCAAGGATTGCTATATTTTTCATTCTACATGGTTGTAAAGCTCTTTTACTTGTCTATTGTGTTGAAATACTTTTTAAAAATTCCTGTTCAGGAAACAATTATCTTTTTTAAATATGAATGCAATATATGAAAAACATTTTTTTTTGGGGAGAAAACAAACTTTCATTCTTTTATTGCAAAATAAATACAAAATAAGGATCATAATTTAATTTTACAATACTCTTAGGAAATGTGTACAGCTAACCACTGCCTTTTGCAGGAAATAATTATTACTGAGAAGCCACTCGTATCTAGAAGTAAAAAGTGCGTTTTAGAGTTTCGCAAGGAGGCGGGAAAGTAACCAAGAGGGGATAAAAGTTGGGACTTTTAACTAGATAGTCTATATGGTAGTAGTTGATAGAGAAAAAAATTGATTTCTACTATTTCTTTCCTGTAAAAAACAGGTTTCAGCTGGCCCGAACGGAACTACAATCATATTATGTGTGTTCAGTATTACCTCCTTTATGATTTCTTCTGAAACGAAATGCAGTGCGCTGTGTGAGAAAAATAGTTGAACTGATTCGAAAAACATTCACCCATAGTAGGTCCACTTGGTGTGGGTATTACGCATAATTCCAGAAACGTTGTGAAAGGCTTTTCTTTGTTGGAGCTTTTCCAACACATCACATGCCAATAAACAACACGGTGGCACCAGATCCCCTCTCCCCTCTGTTGTAGGCAGTAAATGAGTTTTCATATTTAACACATGGGTGTAAAACCTAAGACACAGAGGGGATCTTTAGAGCGAAGGTTAGCAAGACAATAATAACTATTGTCGTTATCAACATCTTTAGCCACATCTAAAAAACATTCTATGAACAGACGATCTTGAACGTCAAATCTACTATCATATTATTTGTATGGATTGTTGAGTTCCAGCACCTGCAAATAGATTTAAAACTGTTCTTCAGGTCGTGTGCGTAGCTTGTTGGTTCAAATATGAGGATTTCAAATAATTTTACCACAACAATAACTGAACAAATCAGAATTCGAACAAATGGAAAAGGTTATGGAAAACTGTATAGAGCAAACGATGCATATAATAGTCTAATAGTAAATGGTCGAAGTTACACATTGGAAGAATAAATGCGATCACAGGAGGAAAAAACAGAAACGCGAGTGAGAGGTCACTACTAAATAAAAGCAGCATACATAAATCAAACGAGTAGAGACACTCACTGTCGGTTCCTTTGATGTCAAAATTCCGAATTGGATGACCTTGAACGGCTCCTGGGGGGTACTTTCTGATAGTAACAGATGGCGCCACTACTTGATCACATCTAGAGTCCCTGTATATAGTTATATAAGAGTCGGGCAAACACAAATGTCAGCCGCCATTAGTGTTCCAAAAATAAATGATGCGTTCAAGGCTGGAGTTGTTTTCCTTAGTATGTGTCACTTTGATGAATTTAATTACTTGTCAGTTTGACATTGTCAATAAATGTTAAACTTAATGCATTTACGAAAACTACACTGGTAGGTATCTACCGTTTACCGATTGGTGGTCAGCTGATTTTGCAGTAGATAGATCGGATTGAGTAATTTACGAGCGGTTTTTTGGTGGTGTAGTAAACATATAACCTCTAAAAACTTGTCTTGTCGTCGAATCGAACAATATTACGTATTTTTTTTTTTTTTTATACGTCATTTAATTGTCATTGCCATAGCCACCCTTCAAATTTCCATTTTAAATTACTGCGCATGCGCAGTGGATCGTAGCCAATCAAAAATTGAACCGCGTTTGCCCGACTCTTATCTTACTATATACAGGGACTCTAATCACATCTACAGTGACTATATACAAGACAGTGTGGCCATACGATTGTTGGCGGCCATTTTCAGGCAAATTTGAGCGTCGAGATATACAGTGCCTTTAGAAATAATCGAACGTTTTTGAGTGGTCATTATTTTGGCGCTAGTTACTTTAACTAGTTGATGTTAGCTACACGTACAGTGTTATGTTTGGACATTGAAATTTTCCATTGGCGTTCGTTCGTTGTGCTTTAAGGTGTTGCATGAAGTTTACAAGCGGTTTCAGTTATGGTAGTTTACAATACAGCTAAATGCCGTCTTCCTGTTCCCTGTCTACAAACCTCCCTGTCTTGTGCTTGGTCTTCTTCCAGGTTCCTCTCCTCCATGGCTCTCCGAATACCCTCATTCCACGGTTTGTGTGGTCTACCTCTTTTTTTCTTTCCCGGCGGCGACCAGTTAAAGATCTTCATAGGCCACGTCGTCTCCTCCATTCTCATCAGATGACTAAACCAGTTTAACGCTTTCCGTTCAGTTCTGTCCACAACTCATTCTGGTGTCTCCATTCTGCGTCTTATTTCCTCGTTCGTCACTCTATCTCGTTTGGATACCTTTCCGCTTTTTCGTCCATTTGAATTGTGTCTAGTCTTCGCTTCATTTCCGCTGTTACAGTCCATACATCACTGCCATAACATAGCATCGACTCTACCATTACTTCACCTATTCTTTTTTTGTTTTTGTTAGAGATAGTATTGTCCCATCAAATTGATTTTAAGCATCCCATTATCTTCTTACTTTGTACTATTCGACTTTTGACCTCTTCTGTTCCCAAACCTTTTTCATCGATTGTATTGTAGCACCGAGGTATTTAAACCTTTCTACTTATCTTACTGCGACATCTTCATTTATTAAGACTTTATATTGTGCTTCCGAGTTGATTACTAAATAGGTACTCTGTTTTCTCTAAACTTATGCTAAAGCCCCATTCATCGTAGCACTGATGTAATCTCTTTATCATACATTCCAAGTCGAACGCATCTTGTGCTATTACCTTCAACAATAGCACAATTCTAGATTGTCACATTTAAATACTGTGCAGAATATTAGTTTTTCAGGGCAATATATGTTAAAATTTCACCCGCTTGCGACGCTAATGAATTATTTGACACTGACAATTTACAATTGTCAAATTTGAAAGGTTTTATTTTCTTCCATAACCAAATGAACAGGTTCTACCAACCTCTTTGAGAACAACTTAGAAGTAACTAAATATTTTGCCTGTTAATGGCGGATATTCGCGTCGACCAATAGCGGCGAAGACATCCCTATGGCCACACTGTCTTGTATAAAGCCACTGTAATCACATCTACAGAAAGGCACTGTAATCACATCTAGAGTCCCTGTATATAGGTTACTAAGAGTTGGGCAAACAACGGGATACATTTTGATTGGTTTGGATCACTTTTTGCAAGGCACGTATGATAAAAGTGCCGTTTTTTCATATTTTGTAACATGTTACGACTGATAGTTTCACACATGCAAATCTAAATCTTAACTAAATTGGCCGTGTATTCCTAATAGTCGGTTCTAGAGATCCTAAGAATGATCAATACTTTGAAAACCCTCCCATCAAAGGCAAGTTAGCAAGGTTGGTTCCCATAACCTCTTTGTTCGACATATGTCAAATATCTAATTTGTATGTCAAAACAGGCTGTTTGCCCAACTCTTAGTAAACTATATACAGGGTCTCTAATCACATCATGATTGGTAGCAGAGCCAGCAGCTGGCTTTGATTGGTAGCAGAGCCAGTAGATATAGAGAGTACCGCCATTCTTTGATCCGTGAAAATGCCGCGACCGCCGCCATTTTTGTTTCCATCAGCAATGATTGATTGAGTTAAGTCTAAATTTTTACTTGAAATTGGCAAGACTGTAAGTCTATGTCAAATTCGAGGTTATCAGGTTATGTTTTCCATCAGTTTGTGTCAAATAACAAACAAAACCTAACCTACTAACCTCGAATTTGACAGAGACTTACAGTCTTGCCAATTTTAAGTAAAATTTCGGATTGTCAATAAATGTCAGGTTGACGGAATTGTGTTACAAAACCTCAAAGTGACGCATATGACAAAGGAACAAACATGGCGGACGTGGCGGTACTCTCTATATCTACTGGCTCTGATTGGTAGAACTTTGTGCTGCCATCTGATAGTCAAGCTTAGAAATATCCCTTAAGTCAGTGTCCCAGGCACTCATTAAGGGCACGACCTATACGTACAAAAACACTTTTCTCACGGCGAGGTTACGGAGCAAAACCAAGGAAAAATATACGGTACCCCCCACCCTAGAAAAGCGCCCTTCCGTGCTTTCCAAGAATACTTCTATACTCAACATCACTCCGTTTCGCCAATACAATGAAATGCTATGAACCAGTTATTTATAAAAAAAAAACAAAACAAAATTTTTTTGCCGACGACCATACCTCAAAAGTTGATGTTGCCTTCATTTTCGGAGGACCTATCGTATGAAAACGATCCAAGACTTCAGGAAGGTTCCTGGCGACCGGAATCGTGTACACATACGAACATACATCCCCTGCACAGCACGTTTAGGCACCCCCGAATCTAGTGGGCTGGGATCTTCACCAAAAGATCCGCACCGCCGAGATGGAGATTTGATATAGGGGGTTCATTAGTCGGTTGGCTCGAATTTTAGAGATATTTGACTCAGAGTGGTTTTCGATATGAGGGAATTTCAATACTTCGTACACTTCGTGTCGAAGTAATAAAAGCTTTCGCTCCGACACCGAATCTTCAATCTGCAGATACTGCAAGTCATATATATAATACACATATATTGCTAGTAGGGCCTGGAAACGTCAGAAAACATTACGGCGCCGACATAGTCTCACTTAGAGTATAACGCCTCTCGTGCGCATGCGTGAGAATTCGAACTCCGCCTTTAGAAGCGAATTTTAAACTTGACCACTTCCCCATTGGCCGGACGACGCCGCCGCGCTTGCACACAGCTCAGCATTATACATTGAAGAGTTGGTTATCTGTCTCACTTCCTTGGTTAGTTTCCCACTCAGAGCCGCTAGCAATATAGTAAGTATTAGATATATGCTGCAAGTCCCAGCGAAACGCCTTGCCAACAAGGCTTTTACAAGGTAGAAGTTAAGTACATAGTATTAGCGCTCCGGGGGCTGTAAAAATGGCCCCAGAGCCCGTTTAGTACCAGTAGTATCTGATTCATCCACCAGGAGCTCTTGAACCAAGATGTTAGTCGAAATTAGCAATATTACTTTGAAATTGAACATAAACAACGAGCAACGCCGCCAGTAGGTGTTGTCGTATTTTACAGACCGCAGCGTCATATAACATTTCGGCGGCGTCCGCAGCACAGGCTAACATGACTATGCTAAGTATCGTGAGTTGCAGCACTGCAATTAAACAAAATTATCCAGTCTAATGTGCATTACAATACAATCTTATGCTTTGTTAAAAAGGAAAAAATGTAGCAGATACGCGTACAACATATATTCTTTGCTGTCGTTTAAAATGCATATAGTTTATATTGTTCAATACAATATTTCTTCAATCTCAACTAGATAAAATTTGCATTGTTCTTTATAAAATGAAAACTAAGAAGGAATGCTAAAATTTATTATAACGATATCCGGGCATACCGGGTGTAACACTCTTACATCTTTTTTAGTTTTTATCAGCGTTGCATCAAATCATGCTCAAATAGGAAACATATTATTGTCTACTTGCGGTCAAAAAACTATTGGCCCCTTTCAATTGCAAAGCCATCTTTGATATCAAAATAAACAGAAACAAATCAATAATTATTGAGATTACTGATATTTTGCTGAAATAAATTCCAAGGACGAAAATATCGTTTAAGAGATTAAAAAATAACATTGAAATCTTTTAGCGTTCCTTAATTTTGATCAGACTATGGACTTAAACGTTTTGAGCAATTTTGAATAATTTTGATTCATAAACCTTACCGATAAAAAGTGCCTAATATAATTTTTAATTTTTTTCAATTCAGTTTTGTATCGCAGGTAGCTTTGCATTTGAAAGGAGTAAATGGTTTTTTGGCCACAAGTAGAACATAATGTGTTTCATCTTTTAGAAATGTGCTTCAGATAGGATACAACTGAAAGAGATATAAGGGTGTTACACTCTTCAGTGGTAGACACTATATATTTTGTAAAAATATAACATTTCGAATAAATATTTTAATATTTCATGTAATTTTTCATGACAGTATTTCCGTCAACCACATAAGGTTTACCAGACATGCTACTTGCCTTCTCATCGACTCCCCAATGGGTTGGACAGTCCAAACACTGACAGTAGTTATGTATTCGTTTCTTTAGAAGTTTATTTTCGCGTTTCAAGGCTTCCCTTTCTTCGTTTATACTGTGTCTGACAGCATCGGCTTGTGCCACCCGCTGCCAGAATAAATAAAGGTTTGATGTGTTCTTATACTCCTCCAATTTAATATCGCCGATTGTCTCTTCTAGGTTGGATTCTGAATTAGGAAAGGGCAAGACTTTTTCTTCCTGTGTCTCCAGTTTTCGGCAAACTGCAGCTAACTGTAGTACTCGGCGACCCTTTGCTGCTATTGCTTGTAAATGCTCCATTGCGTCATTGCTCTTTGCAGTCATGAGGGCTAGGTTACCGTTGTCTAGCTCTCTATCGGTGTCGAATCGATCTTTCAGTGTAGTAAAAGCATCCGCAAAATATTGCCGTTCCTCGAGCAGATCATTTATTTTTTCACTTTGAGTTTCCTGTAGGCTAGAGAATTGAAGCTTCAACTTTCTTATATATTCCTGCATGTTGTGAAGCTTTATTAACTGCGACGAACACAATTCTTGCAATGCTTCGTCCTGTTGAGCCAAAATGTTGTATTCCTTACGCCTGTCCGCTTTTTGAACCGTATAAGTTTTTATAAATGTTTTAGTTTTATCCCAAATATTGCTAAAGCAATGTTCTAAAGCGCCTCTTAAAGCTTGCTGTATATCAGAATATTTCGTAGTTTCCTCGTCGATCTTCGATAAATAATCTCCTCTAACAAGCTGTTCTTGCTCTTTCCTAGCTACTGCTAAACCAAAAAGCATAGTTTTAATATACTGTTCAGAGTCTGAAAAGTTTTGCCGAATCTCCTCTGCTTCCTTTTCTGCCAGATGCGCTAGAGCTAAAACGTCAGCCTCATTGCTTTCTTTTAACTCATCCAGTCGATCTCTAAACTGGGTTATTAACTTATCGATATTTTCGGTGTGACATTTAAGATTCATCATGTATTGTTCTTCCGCATCTCGGATTTCATCCATCAACAATGAAATTGCAAAATCCTTAGCGTCGATAACCCTTTCAAAATTATGCCAAGCAAACCATAAGTCTTCTCGCATTCGTGGAAGGGCGATGTTAATGAGCATTTGCCTCCAGTTCTTCTCATGGTTTTTAATAGTAAGTTTTCCATACTTAGCTTCTCGGGACAAGTGGTCATGTTTCTGCTGTCGCTTCTTTAGTTCCGCCAATCTCTTTTTCTCTTGCTTTTTCTGGGCCTTCAAGAGCTTTTTTTCTTCTGGGGTCAGTGGTATTTTCGGCATGTTTTAAATTAAAAAAATTATATATAAAGAGCAGTTGTCATAATTAATTGTATTGACAGTTTATCACAGTACATGGCAACTTCGTTTTAATTAAAATAGGGCTATTAATTTTATCTACAACTGCTTGGATAAATAGTAGATAAGATAATAGCTATTTATGCAACAAGTGTTAAAGGCGACGTTAATGCACGCGTTGCATACAATATTTTATCTACGACCTTAATTTTACCGTTATTAATCCATAAATATCGATTTAACAAAAGTTTGCATCTGCGACACTTTTAATTTATGTCATAATAAACAGTAGGCCACACCGCGCGGGCGATTGTTTGCCACGCCAGTGCTATCAAGGTGAGTTACGAAATGTAATTATTGATACTCCACATCTGATTGTATTCATTACATAATGCTTTAATTATTTCAAAAACACTTTATCTGTAACGCAAGAAGCAATTAGAATAATTTTACAACTTCACTTCCAGTTCGAAATTGAGTTTTATAACCTCACTTCACTTTTAGCCAATGTGCTAAAAAGTAAACAGCTGATTTCTTTAACCACGGTAAACTGTGAAACGTCACTTTAAGTGAAACAAGCTAGCTCTAAAAGGCCTACTTTTAGTAGTGGTCGTAGATAATAGCTATTTACTATACAAGTGGGATAACAGCATCATTAATATACGTGTGTGTAAGTTACAAACGAGTGCGTAGCACGAGTTATATAAGCACACAAGTATATTAATGATGCATTATCACACATGTATTGCACCAAATTTTATCTACGACTGCCTAAAATTGAGAAAAGTGCATTAAGAGAAATGTCAGATCTGTCATTTTCAAAAATATTTTAATAGGCAAATGTCATTATGTCATTCATTTGACACTATTTCAGTTGGGTAATGAAGTAATTACACAACTCAGTTGCGTAATGAAACCATTACATAACTGAGTGGTGTAATGAGCTTCATTACCTAACTGCAATAGTGTCAAATGAGTGACGTAATGAGTTACTTATCCCACTGGAGTAGATAAAAACTATTATAAAATTTATTTGAGTTGTTAATGAATGTCATTATCTAACTCAGTTACGCAACGAAATCAGATCCATTTGCGTTACGTAATGAAACCCATTACGTAATTCAAATTTCAGTTATTTTTATTGGAGATATATTCAGAAACAAAAGAGACTTATAAACATTTTTTCCGACAAAAAACTTACAAAGCGAACAAAAAACATTACAAAAACTATTTGTTATTAATATTGATTACATATTATACTTTGATAACTTTATTCCTGGGGAGGTTACTTCTGCTGATGTTTTTGTAGTTACTTCTAATTTGAGGTAGTCAAGATAATATGTTGTACAATACATTTCCGCCACAACGGTGCATTCTTTACCGTTGTGGGTACCAATCAAGCACTAATGACATGTAATTATAAAATGGATTTTGTTGTTAGAAAACATGTTTGGAGGAGGGAACGGCGCAATACAAACGGGATTGGATAGCTAAGTGGGAGGTAGAGGGGTAATTCTACATTTTTGCTTAGTTGCCCTTGTGTTTCCCAGTACGAAGACATAATAATCCGAAAAATAATTAGGCGACACCTGCTTATTTAAACCTGGACTTGACGGGGAAAGTCTTCCAGCAGAATGAAAACTTCCTTATCCTACTACAATCAACGCGCGTAGTGTCTAAATAAAGAATGACTACATTATCAAAATATAGATTAGATTATTCAGCACCCATTTCAATACGCTGGCAAGTAACGCAACGTTGATCCTAGAAAACAAGAACGTAAATTGTGTACTATGGAGCAATATAAGGCTACAATTTGAATGCGAACGGGTGTATAACGACTGGGAAGACGCCCTAAATAAATACAGCTGGGGAAAATAAAGCCCCAATTATTATTCGCTCAATCGCAATCTCTACTTTCGGCACAATTTTAAAGACTGCTAATACGGTAAATGTTTGGGTCATGGAAACACATAATAACTTTGATTTAACTGAAGACAGTGAGCATCGTAGCCTCTACTTGGTACCTAAGGCGTTCACTTCAGTAAGATAAAAATTGTGTTATGTATAATGGGTATAGATCTACTCAATATATTCCCACATCCGGAGTGCCCCAGGGCTCTAATCTGGGGCTCTTACTATTCCTCTTATTCATCAACGATCTCAGTTATCAATTGCAATGTAATGTACTTATGTTCGCTGACGACGTAATAGTATATTACATACCGAGGTGGGAAGTGTTTCATTACTGTCGAGATATTAGGTAGTTTACCGAGACGCGTAGCGTCGAGGTTAACTTTTTCTCGAGACAGGGATGAAACTTTCCACCGTGGTATGTATACTATTTTATTTGCAATCATCTAATTTTAAAAATAACTACAATTGAATTCTGAATATCTTGATGTAGCTAATATTTTTGGTACCATGAAAACAACACACTCAATGTTTTGTTACCATGGAAACACCCCACTCTTCAGGTATGTAATATTTTTCGGGGTATGTAATAATTTCCTGGCTAGTTTCAAGTAATCATCTAGTTCCCAGCTGTTGTCATGTCATGAAATTGACACATTACAATGTGATAGCGAATAAAAATATTTTCATCAATTGCAAGTCACCATGATGTTATGAACTTTCAAACCGACCTTACCATACTTTCCAACTGGTGTAAGAGGAATAAGTTAAATCTAAATGTTAGCAAATGTAAAATTGTTACGTATTCTCGTAAACTTAATCGAATCCTTTTTGACTACACATTAAATTCAGAATTGTTATCTACACTACACTCAATAAGTGATTTGGGTGTGGTATTTGATGCTCAGTTTAGGTTTGTAAATCATATTAATAAAATTGTGTCTTCTGCTTATAAAATGTTAGGTTTCATAGTACGCAGCTGTAAGGAATTTAAAAATATTTCTACTATTATGGCATTATATTTTGCTTTTGTACGTTCAAAATTAGAGTACGCAAGTATCATATGGAATCCAATTTATGAATGTCATATAACGTCTATAGAAAATGTACAAAGAAAACTTTTAAAATATTTGTGGTTCAAGGTGTACCATGTCTATCCGCCTAGGGGTTTTGAGCGCTTAACCTTACTAAATACATTTAATATTAATTCATGTGAACACAGAAGGGTATGTATCAGTTTGGCTTTTCTCTTTAATTTCCTACATAATAAAGTTGAATGTTCATATTTGTTGCAAAATTTAAACTTTCACGTGCCTCGAATACATTCTAGGCAGTCATCGCTGTTCTATTTACCAGGCGCTCGAACTAATATTATGTTTAAATCCCCTATCTATACCATGTGCAGTAATTATAACCGTATAATCAGCCAATGTGACATCAATAATTGTACAATACCAAAACTAAAAGAATTTATTGGTGAATAAAAAAATAAATATCAAATAAAATAGAATTTATGATTAGTTACTAAGTTATACTTACTCTTACTGGTTATCCGTATATTTAATAATATTGTCTTGTTATTGGCTATGCTGTTAGACAAAAAATACATTATTATTATTATTATTATTATTATTAGCCTGTGGATGCACGGGTTGCACTAATTTTGTAATAATGTCTAAATATAACTTAACCGTCAATTATATCAATGAATGGAGTATTCGTTTTGATTTTAAACTAATTTCATTTGATAAGAGGTAATTTACTTATGTATTTTTCGTTCCTTCGTGATTCTAATATCGCTTGAGTCAATAATGGTTAAATTTTTCTTTTCCAACCTTGTTTATTGTGTTCGTATTCCAAGTGTTATATTGCCATTTCTCACTCGTAAAGTAATTCACAAAAATCATAATTTTTATGTAACTTGGTGTCTTTTTTGAATAGAATCGTTATTAGGTATCTCCAAAACCGTTAACTTTAGAACAGCGTTTCTCAACCATCGTTATTGACGCATCCCTTAGAATGTTAGCTGTTTCTCAAGTACCCCTGAACACTATTGTATGCATAATATTAGCATAACCTTTATTATTGTATGTATGTATTATCAATAACCTCATTTTACCCTGCGGTGTAAAGGTTGGTGGTTCGTACGCCAGCATCTGGCGGTACAATGTTCAAATTGCCCCGGATTCGGGATACAAAGTTGGAGCGCGCCTCTTGTGCTCGCGCAGATACCGTTGTGTGAGGTGTGTGTCATTGTGATGTGTTGACTTTGTTACTCTATCTCTTAGCTTTATTATTACAGAATAAAAAATCATTAATGATTGCGGAAGTATTTTACAAAAATTACAAAGAAACACAAAGAATGCCTATACTATTTATATTTTTAGTAATTTAAATCACAACAATACTCGTATTTAAACAAAACAAAAAACACAATAGAAAAATATTTATAAAATAGATAAATCTATACCTCAAACATAACAATTCAGGAAATTAAGAGTATGTATATACTTTTTGGTAAACCAAATTAGAAAATATATGGAGAATAGTAGTAAATTTAATGAAACACTTTCTACCAATAGAAGACTTACTTAAGATTTTTTAAAAATGTATATGGCTTTATGGTGTTGAAATTGGCAACCCATAATGTATTTGTTTTATAAACAACTATTGGTTTTAAGAAAAATAAAAACGACCTAAAATATTTTCAAGTAAAAAAGATTTTCCAATACATTTTTTAACCAAATTTTTGTCCGTTAATATTTTTAATAAAAACGTTTATACGAGTTGCTAATTTTATTCTCTAAAACCGTACGTAAACATTAAAAACCATTTCATAAATAAGCCTTCTACTGGTAGAAAAGTTTTGCCTATTTTCATTTGAATATCCTTTCCCAATTTACAGTGAAATGACATAAATCTAATTTTAACCTCCCCCTCCCTCCACCCCGCCATTAGTATCACCGTAAAGTTCGATAACTGAAACTATGTTTATACGAGTATGAAATGTTTTGCTCAATTTGTATCGTACGATATGGGCAAGTTATGGGCAAGTATTTGGATGCACTCTGTATTATATTTTCTAACTATTAATAGTGAGTTTTTATTTGCTTGCTTTTTGTTTTCTATAAACGTTCTGTATTTTTCATTGAAGAAAACCTTCTTTTACTCACGAAGGATCTCAGGGTTTGTATACATTTAAAGGTGCTCACCCTAGACACAAGTCGTACAAGAAAAGCTTGGTGAGGTTATTTCAGAGAACCGGTATGCCAAAGACACTTTGACGAAATGCTTCTTAGACTCGACTATGCCGAGATATCCAAATTGGTGGATAACAGTGGAATTTACGCACGTGAAAGCTGCTACTACTAAAAACAGTACCTACTTCCAACTGCCAGCTATCGGGTCGCATACTAAGAAGAATTATGGAGCAACCCAAACAAAAATCTGAACAAAAATACAAGCAAACAAATAACTTATTTGTAAAATTTACATCAATTATATTGTTAGTTTTAAACAATTTTCCTCGGATATCTTAACATGGGTTTTGTTGGTGACAATATGTTGACTATGCCTCATTTTCCATTATGCAATTTTCAAAATCCGTAAGTAACGGATATTTACTGATTTTTGAAAAATTGCTAATAAATATGGGGAGCGATTACCTGTGTCTACTTTGGGAGATGGACTCACACTACTTCTGGTGCTGTTCAGTAAAATTTTTTTCAAGGTTTACTAGCTGTTGATTAAATCCTTAGAAATCATCAAAATTTTAGTTTAGCATTTCTGTTGGTTGTGCAATTGCTAAAATTCGCCTGGTTACGTCAAGATTAAACATTATTTTATAAGCAAATTTATTATACAATAACTATACAAAATAACAATGCAATCCCCTTAGTAATAACAAGGCTGCGGACCTACACACAAATCTCTGTCACCGAAAAGGGTAGCTTGGGAGTATACTCTCGCGACAGCTCAAGTCGCAGATGGGGTTTCCAAAGAGCAATAACCTGTTATAGCTAATCAAAATAAGGCGAAACGGCGTTGTCGAAGACCGCAACGGCGAACCTATATAAGCTCAGATAAACAACAGATATACTTCGCAGCAATAAAACACCAGGGAACATTACTTCACATATAATTCGGTAAAGTGGTGCATAATGAAATTTGATGCACATACATAACCTTCAGGCAATTTGACCTTTCCGTTGTAATTATAACCTGATTTTAAATGCAAAAGGTAGTGATTCCTAGATTCTGACCTAAATAACGAATGTTAAATGTAATTTGCAAGCGTAAGTAAAACGTATGCAAATCCTAAGATCATATATACTCGGACCGTACTTTCGCAACGTACGACTATGAACTGCATGAGTAGTCGAGTTAGCTACTATAGTAAATGCGAACAATACCGGAGGCAAACCTCATTAAACATATATGGTTAAAATGGTACATACCAGTAGCCAAGACAGGCTCGTCAATGATTCAGACGTGTGTCATCTTATACCCCGTCCAAGTTTACAGTATGAACCATAAAATTAAACGTTCAGCTGAAATTATTTTTTTTTAAATTATTAACAACTTTGCGTATTTACAATCTACTCGTTACAAGAGTAATAAGTAAATGTTATAAAGTTAATTATATAGCATGAGAGGGGTTCGGCCATTGCCGTTACCCCCATACTTATTTTACTGGTTTTGCTTGTCGTCTAGAAGTAGGTCTTGTGGCCATTTTCTTTTTAGCCTCCTAGTGACGGTCGGTTGGTTAGACAGTTGGTCCACGAGTTGATTTTCATGCCCTGCCAAGTTATTGGTGTACGATTTTGCAAGCCTTTTGATCTCGTCCGCCACATATGGAATTCCTAGGTCGTTGTAGATGGTTTCATTTGTGATGTACCACGGAGCATCTGTTATGGTTCTAAGGATTTTTGATTGGCATCTTTGTAGGATCTTTTTATGTGATGCCTTTGTGCATCCCCACAGCTGGATTCCATATGTCCATATTGGCTTTAGTATTACTTTATATAGGAGTAATTTGTTTTGTAAGGATAGTTGGGATCGTTTTCCGTCCAGCCAGTTCATTTGTTTTATTTTTAGATCTATTTGTTTTCTTTTTGTATTGATATGCGTGTTCCAGATTAATTTCTGATCCAGATGCAGTCCGCGATATTTGATTTCTGTTTTCTGAGGTATTGGGTTGTTGTTAAATATGACACGTGGACACGTGATGCGTCTATTGGTAAACGTGACGTGTGCAGAATTATCGCTATTTACTGTTATTCTCCCCTTGCCAAACCCAGGACCGCGCCAGCATCAATGGCCGCCTGTGTGCAGAGCCAAATTTTCCGCCCCAAAAATTTATAACTCTGAATTTTTAATGCCAAAGATTTGGCTTGATGTGAGGCACTGTGGTCTTGTACGGATAAACGATCTTCAATTACTTCTACCAATGCATCATATATTTGCCCAATTTGGTAACGCAGGGGCTTCACAGCGTCTATTCTACTAGACCACCGTGTATCACTAAGTGGTTTTAAATTTAAATTTGTTGTGTGTTTTTCAGAATTGACCATCTTTTTACCGACGCAGAAAAAAACAAATAATTCTTGAACTATATCAAAATAACCAGAAGTCTCAAAAGAAACTTTAGCAGCATCGTTCACTACTAAATTTAATGTATGGGCTGTGCACGGCACAAAAAATGCTCGCGGATTTATTAAAAAATTTTTTTTTTTGCAAACCATTATGTTTGCCGCGCATATTTGCCCCATTATCGTACCCTTGGCCACGCATGTCGTAAATATTTAAATTCAACTTTGCAAGTAAATTCATTAAAAATTCACGTAAACCCACTCCTGTTGAATCATTAATAGGACAAAATTCTATAAAATGCTCGCGTATTTCAATTTCTTTTGAGGACCCATTCAACATTGTAAATCTAAAAATTATAGTAATTTGTTCGATATGACTAATATCCGGTGTACAGTCAAGAATGATATAATATTATTTCTAATTTTGTTACCAATGAGATCTATTATTTCATTCTGAATTTTGTCCCCTAAATAATTTACCATTCGTGTTTCATCTTTTTGTGACTTTTGAGTCCGAAGCACATGTTCTGACATAACAGAATCAAATTTTGAGATCATCTCAACAGCTTTTAAAAAATTACCGTTATTGCTTTCAAATAATTTATTAGATTGCCTGCGTAAAGCAAGCCACTGTCGTGACAAATATTGTATTATTAAAATTATTCTCTCAATCACAGCATGCCAGTGCTTTGCTTCTGCATTCAACAAACGTAGTTGGGTCTGGTTTACAGTTTGTTCTTTTGATAACAATTTTATAAGTTCTAACTGATTTTTAACATTTGCATTGTGAGTATCACTTTTTTCTTGCCTTGAAATCAATAGTGACAAATGCTGCCAGTCAGAAACACCTTCCTTTTGCGAAAAATTGTTTTTAATTTTGCCAAATATTGTACAACAAAAGCAATAAACTGCATATTGAATAAACTAACCACGGTCTATTAATTTCTTCTCCATTTGGAAGAGAACGGTAGAAATATTTTTTCGAAAACCTTCGACCATTTTCATTAGTTGGGAAATTAAATTGCGTTACCTGAACATGCCCTCTTTCTACTAAAATTTTTGTTAATGTTGTTGATATTATCTCAGGCCACTCTCCAGGATCATCTGAGGTTGCTGTGTCCTGCTGCGACTGCTGTGAATCTGATGAGCAGCCAAATTTTTTTAGTTTAGAAAGCCTTGATGGGGATGACGTGCTGGCCTCTTCAGCGTCACCAACTTCTCTTCTCTCTGGTTTTGGAGACTCCGAGTCAGATGAAGTCACCTTCTCTTCCCCAGATTCGGAATCTTCCCTCATAATTTCCATTTCGACTTCTTGGACGCACGGCTCATTAAGTGGTCCGGAAAGAGAACTAGAGCTTGATTCTAATGCTTCCGCTGACACATTTTCTGGCTTCAAATATTTTTCTAAAGTATTGGCCAGTTTTTTCTTTTCTTCTTTTTTTTGTAGACTTTGTTTTCGATACTGAAAACCCGACAGCCTTTTCATTTTTCTGTTCTAGAAAAATTATAACAATTTTATTACTTAATACAATTTAAGAATATGTAGGTAACTATCTGTGTATCACTTATAATAATGCAGAAGACTAAAAGCCGTGTTTACACAACTAAAAGTACCACAGTTGCATTCGACCATTTCTATTTTCGGGTTTTTGTAAACAAACTTTCCTTAACTTTTAATAGCGATATTATCACAGAAAACAATCATCTATTATGCCTATTTCTTGTGTTTTTTAAAACTAAGCAGGCAGCTTCAAACGGAGGTCAATTTTCTTTAATAGCCATATCTCGTCATTGAATGCTGCCAAACACTCAAACAAAGAGCCGTGCGTTTAACATAGTGTAAAAGCGACTCCAATGCTTACGCTACATAACCTAACCTATAAATGTGTTCTTCGATGCAACTGTGAGCTAAGTGTTGTTTAATAGAAAAGATGATGTGCTTCGCCACCGATTGCAAACATAATGAAAAACATACGTGCAAGTTTTTTACGTTCCCAAAAGAACCTAATCAGCGGCGACGGTGGATAAAATTAATTAGGTAAGAATAAGGTTATGTTGCGGTTTATTGTTTAATAAGGTATTAGCAAAGAGCATATATGATCTTTAGTATTAGGGCGTTTTAAGAAAACTAATAACTATTTTATATTTTTAGGAGAGCAAATGCCGTCCAAAAGAATGACACAAGCAGCAGTGTCGTAACCGAAGCTGAAAACATGCTATTGAAGCAGGCGTGAACACAAGAATGGTATTAGATTGCACCGAAATCTGGCAGGTGTGTGGCGCACTAACCAATTTCCACTAATAAAGGAATAGAAAAGATGATGTGCTTCGCCCCCGATTGCAAACATTATAATGAAAAACATGCGTGCACGTTTTTTACGTTCCCAAAAGAACCTAATCAGCGGCAACGGTGGATAAAATTAATTAGGTAAGAATAAGGTTATGTTATGGTTTATTGTTTAATAAGGTATTAGGGCGTTTTAAGAAAACTAATATCTATTTTATATTTTTAGGAGAGCAAATGCCGTCCAAAAGAATGACACAAGCAGCAGTGTCGTAACCGAAGCTGAAAACATGCTATTGAAGCAGCCGTGAACACAAGAATGGTATTAGATTGCACCGAAATCTGGCAAGTGTGTGGCGCACTAACCAATTTCCACTAATAAAGGAATAGAAAAGATGATGTGCTTCGCCCCCGATTGCAAACATTATAATGAAAAACATGCGTGCAAGTTTTTTACGTTCCCAAAAGAACCTAATCAGCGGCGACGGTGGATAAAATTAATTAGGTAAGAATAAGGTTATGTTACGGTTTATTGTTTAATAAGGAATTAGCAAAGAGCATATATGCTCTTTAGTATTAGGGCGTTTTAAGAAAACTAATATCTATTTTATGTTTTTAGGAGAGCAAATGCCGTCCAAAAGAATGACACAAGCAGCAGTGTCGTAACCGAAACTAAAAACGTGCTATTGAAGCAGCCGTGAACACAAGAATGGTATTAGATTGCACCGAAATCTGGCAGGTGTGTGGCGCACTAACCAATTTCCACTAATAAAGGAATAGAAAAGATGATGTGCTTCGCCCCCGATTGCAAACATTATAATGAAAAACATGCGTGCAAGTTTTTTACGTTCCCAAAAGAACCTAATCAGCGGCGACGGTGGATAAAATTAATTAGGTAAGAATAAGGTTATGTTACGGTTTATTGTTTAATAAGGTATTAGCAAAGAGCATATATGCTCTTTAGTATTAGGGTGTTTTAAGAAAACTAATATCTATTTTATGTTTTTAGGAGAGCAAATGCCGTCCAAAAGAATGACACAAGCAGCAGTGTCGTAACCGAAGCTGAAAACGTGCTATTGAAGCAGCCGTGAACACAAGAATGGTATTAGATTGCACCGAAATCTGGCAGGTGTGTGGCGCACTAACCAATTTCCACTAATAAAGGAATAGAAAAGATGATGTGCTTTGTCCCCTATTGCAAACATTATAATGAAAAACATGCGTGCAAGTTTTTTACGTTCCCAAAAGAACCTAATCAGCGGCGACGGTGGATAAAATTAATTAGGTAAGAATAAGGTTATGTTACGGTTTATTGTTTAATAAGGTATTAGCAAAGAGCATATATGCTCTTTAGTATTAGGGTGTTTTAAGAAAACTAATATCTATTTTATATTTTTAGGAGAGCAAATGCCGTCCAAAAGAATGACACAAGCAGCAGTGTCGTAACCGAAGCTGAAAACATGCTATTGAAGCAGCCGTGAACACAAGAATGGTATTAGATTGCACCGAAATCTGGCAGGTGTGTGGTGCACTAACCAATTTCCACTAATAAAGGAATAGAAAAGATGATGTGCTTTGCCCCCGATTGCAAACATTATAATGAAAAACATGCGTCCACGTTTTTTACGTTCCCAAAAGAACCTAATCAGCGGCGACGGTGGATAAAATTAATTAGTAAGAACACCTACTTTGACCAATTAGAGGAAACATTAGCAAACGTCCCTCCACAAAACCTGGTGAACTATGACGAATCATATTTAACAGATGATCCAGGAAAAATGTGTCATAGTAAGAAGTGGCTGCAAGAATTATGGACGCGTCAAAAGCATCAACTTCCATAATATTTGCTGGGGCTGCGGACGGGACATTGCTGCCTGTGTATGTTGTATATAAAGCTAGAAATCTATACCCCGAATGGGTATTAGGTGGACCCAGTGGTGCTTTATATAACAGATCTGAATCAGGATGGTTTGACGGAGACATTTTTGAAGATTGGTTTGCAAAAGTTGCTATTCCGTATTTCAGAAGGCTTGAAAGAAAAAAAAATAAGTTACGAAATAATAACCTTGTGTAAGCAGCATGATATCAATTTTGCTTTCTTGCCCCCAAACAGCACCCACGTTTGCCAGCCGTTAGACGTATCGTTTTTCCGTCCATTAAAAATTGTCTGCCGTGAGATGCTGACAGAATGGAAGCTTCGAAATAGAGCAGTCCTTCCAAAGACACAATTTCCTGCTGTTCTGAAAAAACGCTGGATCAAATGCAGCCCAATAATTCGAAAAACCTAATAGCAGGTTTAAAGTGCTGGGCTGTGTCCAATAAACAGATATGCGGTCTTAAACAAAATTATAAGGAGCATTCGTGATAATGAACTGCAAGGAAATGTATTACAACAATCTTTTGAGGAAATTATGTGTGCACGCCAGGTTCCCAAAGAAACCACAAAAATTAGAAGAAAAATAAATGTTCCCGCGGGTCAAGCCATAACAATGGAAGCCTTTGGCAACCCTTCTGAAATAGAAAATGCTATACCAGATACAGAAATTCTTTCAGAAAATGAGGGTCCTGAAATACTTGAAGAGGAGAACCAAGAGGCCGAAGATGCTAGGCTGTCTGTAGCACCAAATTCGTTAAAGGACAATATGTTTATAATTGCAGAATTTATTTATAATTCTGGAACGAAAAAAGAATCAAAAAAATTGTTTGTTGCCCAGATGGTGCAGTGCAAAAACAGTCTTATAAAATAAATTGCCTAAGAAATTATCAGAGAAGCAACAACACTTTCATCTTTCCTACAGTAGAAGATGAAGCTTTTATTAAACTAGATCAAATAAAGTGGATCCTCAACGACCCTGTTATCTCTCGAGGCCGCCACACTTTTTGTTCAGAGTTATTTTATTAATTATAAGGCCATATTTTTATTATAGTTTTTTTATGCAATATTGTATTTGTGTTCCTATTATTTTAAATAGATTATTACTAAGATATTATGCATAGTTTTACTTTTTTTCTATTGTTTAAAATATATTATTAAACATATTTTTAATTTTGTTTAAAACAATCTTGTAGATTTTCAAGATTTCTTTTACATTTTCATAAATAAAGAACGAATGTAAATAAACACTGTTTTCTTTATATAAAATACAATACCTAAAACTTTTTATGCCTGTAAAAAGGCTTGCATAACAGAATTGCTTGGTTTTTTTAATATAAATTGTGATTATATTGCTGCCTATTTAGAATAAATATGGTTTGGAACATATTTTAATGATAAAATTCAGATCGTTCCATAAAGGCAACATTGCTGTGTAATTTGGAACACCAAACATTTGTAAATAAACAATCAGAAAAAAATATTTTTGTTACATGACCACTATGTACGTGTCCTAAAATATATCTTCTTACTAATGCCATTTATTGTTTCTTACCAAAAAAATTTACTGCAAAATTAAAAAGGAAAAACTAAAAAAATCCTTCCAATTAGCCCCGTCTTACGGTAACAAGTGCAATGCACCCTGTATTTGGTGAAAATATTCATGGTTTCATTTACCACAAACTGTTGCAGTACCTTATCGTAAGAACAAATATAGCCTTTATCATGTGATTCCATCAAGTTGGAATTGCGATATTTAAATGGACATTTAACTTCCACGAGCTCTTCCTAGCCTACAAGGCCATCTGGGATGGCCCCAAGGTATCCAAACTGATGGAGCCATAGTCCAGCAGATGTCACAGAAAGTTCAGTTGCTGCCCCAAATGTTTCAATTGCATTATTTTCATGTTCTCGCCCCCCACCGAATGGCCTTTACTCCATCTAAGTTATATGTTCCTGCATAATAACAGAACTTTATGAAAAAATGTGAAAAATATTTTGCAAAGTAAACCTGTTAGTTTTTTGAAAAGCGATGCAGGGTAACGATTTCTTTTGCAAGCTGCTAGCACCGTACCGAACGAACTGGCTGTTAAACGAAACCTGCGAATAATTAACCACAAGGGATTTTTTTACTGCCCTATGGTTTTCTCAAATATAGTTATTACTTGCTCAGGAGAAACATTCACTTTTTGTTCAAAATAACTAATTTTTTCAGATATATTTTGATATTCTGCGGAGAAAATTATATAACTAATCTGTGGAACAATATTATCTTCCTGTGCAGTAAGTCTGGGTGCTAGAAGCCAACTGAATCCTACCACCCCTCCAAACGAAACCAATTTTTCTCTAAGCGTTTCGATCTCTTCCTTGGTAACACTTCTCTTTGAAGCTCGATATTCCTTAGACGGCAAAAACAATTCATCGATTGTTATCAAGTGCTTTAGATTGTTTAGGCACTGACCAGCTACATGACTGGTCTGTAACTAGGGTTGACAGACCTTCTATATTTAATAGAAGTCTTCTATATTCAACGAAAATCTTCTATCTTCTATGTTCCTAAAATATAGAAGCAAAATCTTCTATATTTCGGCGTTTCAGAATAATATTATAATATAATAATAAATGCATAATTTGTAACCACCCCTTATACCGTTTACACAGTGTCAATATTTTGATTTTTGGCACCACATGGCTGACACCGACACCAACAAAGGTCTCGGTCAAAAAAGAAAACTAGCAAAATACACTTCTTCATACAAAAAAGAATGGGAACAAAAATTCAGTTTTTTAAAAAATGTACCGAATGACAAAACTAAAGCAAGGTGCATCTTGTGCCACAAGGATTTTTCCATTAAAAATCAAGAAGTAGGACAGGTAGTAACTTCACTTGATTAGTGACTCAAACATTAAAATTAACCATATTTTATTTATTTTTAGATTTCTCAACATCAGAATACGAAGGCTCATCAACTCGCCGTGGCTTCAGCAGAGAATAATAATGTTCTTAATAATTTTGTATTCAAAAAAGAGACCACTTCTGAAAATGATCTAATTAGTGCAGCAGAACTGAGCATTATTTACCACAATGTTAAACACAATCTTTCATACAATAGTCTTGATTGTTCAACCAAATTGTTTAAACACATTTTTAGTCAAGACGATCAAATTAAAAAAATACATTTACGGAGAACTAAAGCGGAAGCAGCAGTTTGTAATGTATTAGCCCCAGCTGCCTTAAAATTGGCCATTAAAAATGTAATTCATGAATTTACATTTTATGCAGTACAAATTGATGCATCCAACCGAAAAAATAGGAAATTTTTTCCTATTGTCATACAGTTTTTTACATCAGAATTTGGAGTACAAAATAAATTAGTAGATTTCGTCGAAAATTCTGATGAAAGTGCCAATGGAATGTTTCACATTGTGATGAACTCTTTGCAAACTTTGAATTTGTCAATTGATCACTTGTTTAAGCGCGGACAATTGCAACGCCAATTTTGGTGTGCATAATTCACTATATACGAGACTCAAGGAGAAAAATGAAGATATTTTTAAAGCTAACTGTCATGCGCATATACTTCACAACGCTGTCAAACACTCAATAGATAAACTAGAATTAGATGTAGAGAATTTAATTTTAAAAATATATTCTCATTTTTCTCTTTCAGCGAAATGCAGAGATGCCCTTAAGGGATTTTTTGACTTTGTTGAACAGGATTTCAAAGATGTGTTACATCATGTTACAACAAGGTGGCTATCTTTGAATCCGTGTATTGGAAGGCTGCTTCAAAATTGGGCACCTATTGTTTCATATTTCCAAAGCATAAATGATTACCCTATTCATATTAAAACATTATTAGATTTAAGAGAGTATGAACATGAAAATCCATGTGAAACTCCTGAAATTTATTTATTATTTTGTAATAATTTTTTAACTATCTTTGAAGATGCCATTAAACTTCTTGAAGGTTCCAAAATATCTGTTATAGATGTTTATGAAATAATGGATAATTTGCGTACGAAATTACAAAAAAGAATGGACGAACATTTTTTTGGATTCTTGGTTAATTCAAAACTGAAAAAAAATGAAAATAAGACTGTATCGAATGACTTAGACTCACAGTTCTATCAAGTGTTGAATTCGGCCATTAATTACATAAATAAATGGTTTGATTTTCAAAAAAACACTTGGCTAGCAAAAGTTTCAATATTTAAAATTAATAAAGATACCGATTTTAAGTTTGATGATTTTAATACAATAGTTGAAGCAATTCCAGAAAAATTTGTCCAGATAATGCAGTTAAATATGGATCAACTGTTTGATGAGATTGATTTGCTTAACAAAACGATAAAATTTTTACATCAAAGTCATCAAACTGACGATAATAGTAATAGTAATACTAATATTTCAACCAGTCAAAAGTGGCATATAATTTTTCAAAACTCAGATTTGCCCAATATATTTAAAATACTGTCTCTTATTTTAAGCATGCCGGCTACTTCCGCTTTTGTAGAACGGGTATTTTCTATTATGGGGAACAAGTGGAACGATTCCAGGAATCGATGTTCTACAGAATTAATTAGGGCAGAACTACTAATATCAATTAATTTTGAAAGGAATTGCTTAAATTTTTTTGATTTTGTCAAAGAAAATAAAATAGTTTTGACAGACATCCAAAAAAATTCAAAGTATGGTTTTTAAAGCTTTTTATTTTACTGTATTTTTCGAGTTATTTTTATAGTTAGAGGAAGAGGATTGAGTTGTTCAGTTTAAAGTGATATTTTATGTTTTAATGTTTTATTTTTTGAGTTGAATTTAAAATAATGTTTAATCGTTATAATTTTCATATATCTGAATATGTTTAATATGTGTTTATTTTTAATACATTAGTAATTATACCTAATGTAATTATAGTAATAAATGATTTATTTGAATCTTCTATATATTTTTTGAAATTTCTATATTTTCAAGTTAATTCTTCTATTTTTGACATTTTCATTTCTGGCAACCCTATCTGTAACTGATATATTATAATGGGCAAATAGTGCCAGTGCAGCAACATGGTGACATGAAACTTGTCCACGAGGACATGTGCAAGAAGTTGAGGTTATGTTTTTGTCTTCATCGAGGAAGATCTACAAAGTAAAAATATATACTTAGTATTCGTTACTGCTTAGAATCCATCTGAAGCAGCAATTAGTATTTTAAATAATTATACTTTTTAAGATGAATTTATCTTACCTCAACATATGCTCTTTGATATTGCTTATCTTTCATGCTTGCGTGTACTGTACCATTTACCATTTAATACTGAACAGAAAAAGAAGACACTATTCAATTCAGCTGTATTGGCCGTATCCAATATGAAAGAAAGTTGCCCAGAGGCTATCCAAGAATGTCCATAAAACGCTCTCCAGAGGCGAGCGTTTCCTTTCCAGAAACTTTCCATTTGAAAATATTTTTTTTGAACTTTTTCTTATTGCCATTCTCTAGCATGGTTTTAAAACTTTCTTTAGTGCAACAAAAGTTATTAATTCGTCCTAGATTTTAAATGCGGCATTTGCCGCGGGTTTCAGCTAGTTGATTAATATATGATTGATATGTATGTAGGTACTTACCATATTTATAACTTTTCTTCAACTTTCTTCAAAACACAATCACTAACAAAATTAATTTTCTCTACTCGATCTTCTCTGCAGCCAATTCAAAAATTAAATGACCAAATAATTATCATTGCACCCATATTACCACAGCATTAATGTAAGCATCATATAATATTATATTTCTTAAAATCAGCTTTAAACAATTAGGTACTTATACCGACAAAAGAGATCGCCGACACCCCGATCAAAAATAATATAAATACCTACTTCATAAATACGATATGTTTCACAGTCAATAAAAGCCGCCAGCCGCCAGTTTTCTGAAAAGTCACGTTTTGTTGCTTCTGATAAATATCCAGCTTTTTTGTAATCATTGCATAAAGATGCATGGAAAGCGTTCTTTCAAGTTGGCTTTGTTTAACAATTAGCCGCCATGGAGTAAAAACTAACTTTGAGACTTTACATAAACAATAATCCATGTAACCATATTATCAGGTGTTCATTTACACAATAAACATTTTGATACCTATATAGGTACAGTCGCGGAATTAAAAATCCGGACACTTAAAATGATTCAGTGTATATCTTACTTTACTTTACTTATTACGTTACGTGGTGAAATTAGTCAAAGTCAAAATAATTACTCCTACATGACAGCATGACTCATTTAAGAGTCGAGCAACAAATGCAAGTAATTACATTACCCGAAAATTGCAAAAATCATCTATAAGATTCGTCCGGATTTTTAATTCCGGGACTGTACATATTTTTGATCTTCTAAAATTTCTAAAGTAAAAAAAATTGTACATTTTTTTTTATTTGTAATTTGTATATAATTTTTAAACCTTTTTGGCCGCCCCTGAATTTGGCCGCCCGTGTGCGGTGCACACATTGCACACTGGCTTGGCGATGCCCTGGCCAAACCAGTCTTGAAGAGTGTTGAGGTGATCTTGCGGGTGTGATGTTGCTGTTACCGGATTTTCACTGATTGAAAGAATAGCCGTATCGTCGACAAACATTGCAATTATGGTGTTGTATACGGTAGGGGTATCAGAGGTATACAGCAAGTACAGTAAATTGTCATCAGAAACTGGATACGCTTGAGTCCATAAACTATTGAAAATCTCAGAAGCCGCTTTGGTTTGCCATCAATGCGTCCTTGAAAGCAGTGGTTATCGTACATATTCATAAAATAAAAATTACTCATGTTCTATTTAAGTTTTAAAATCAGAACAGCGATGAAGAAAACAGTATGTTTCTTCAGAATAAAAAATTCTTGAATGGTTACAAAAAGAGTATCTGTAAGCTAAATACCGTACGGGTGAGATAACGACAGACAGAGAAAAAACATATACTTGCAATAAATTGTGTAAACCTTTTATGCCGAAATGTATAATCTTGGATAAACCTGTATTGTAAATGGACGAAAGAGAAAACGTACGCAAAATGTAAATTATATTCCTTAAATAAATATCTACGTAATTGGTGTGTGGAGACTAAAAGTTATTTATCGACAAGTCTTCAAGTAGCTTAAACTCGAAAAGTGAACTAAATTCAAACACGTCGATTCTGTAACGCATTGAAACCAATGCTCTACACATTTGTGGCGTAATTACTGTAGTTGTTGTTATCGCTGTTAGCACTTGAATAAGTAAACACTGAATTGAGGGCGTTTGTCTGCATTATGTATGAAGCATTTCCATCCAAGTTTTGCCGTCTTAGGAGATATAAATTTTCAAATAGGCATTACCCAAGTTATCGACTCTTTAATTGGTACAAAACTTTAATTACATTTAACGCGAGAGAGCAATAATACAGAGCAATTATAAAGGAATCGGGTGAGAGCACCTATAGAAAACAAAACATGTGTCTTAAATTAGTTTACATCACGGCCTGCTGAATTGTGTGACAAATGTCTGACGTTTGTCAAACAATTCAGGTCGTGGTTTACATACTTGCAAATAATTTATCCGTCAATTTGACACTTGTTAAATTAAGCTGTGCTCATTAAAGTGGGGGTTTCTCAAGAGTGGACACTTTTAACATTGAATTTTATTTCAAAAATGGAAATCAAGGAAATGGTGAAGAAAATGCAGCATTCAAGTGTGTATAAACTAGTTTAGACAGACATTTGTGGTTATTACGACAAAACAGCTTGCATTGTTGATGGTATATCAATTCTGTCCCATCAAAAAATTTTATGATCACCCTGTATATAAAATTGAACGTACCGGATTAAAAAGTCCGTAAATACAAAGAGTTAAGAAAAACGGAAATACAGCGACGTATAAAAAAACAACAAAATAGACAGAAAAGTATTGAAAGAAGAAGCAAAAAAAAGAGAAGATAGAAAAAGCACGGTATTGTTTAAGTACTAATGGATGGATTGAAAAAAAAATAGCTGTAACAGTACTAAATCAAAATGACTACATAAACTACCTAGTGTTACATAAACAACCTAGTGTATAGAAATATTGCTAACTAAAAACCGCAACCACGCTAATTTACAGCAAGTAAACAAAACAAGGAAAATAGTGCAAGTTGTGACAATTTAAATAATTTACAAGTAAAAATTGTACGCAGCTAGCTATAGTAGGAAACAGGCGAAAATCTATTTTGAAAGCGTGGGCGTTTCTGTATAAAACAAATTTCGGAGAGGCGAAGAAAGTGTGTAATACTAATCTGCCGGACGCCACTGAAGTTTATCTTCTCGTCTAACGGATAGCGAACGCCGTCTAACCAAGAATGAAATGACCGCTGCGTATTAATGGAGTAAAAATCTGGACCACTGCAAACCTATTTTAGCTCCACCTACTAATGCTTGCTATAAATGCACCTGCATACGGTTCTACAAGGTACAGTCAAACACAGAGAACAACTGAAAAGCATATTATAGACACACGACTACGGGGGAAATGTTCGATAGTAGGTGGAGTTGGGCGCTAAGCAATTTTAGCACTATCTAGGAACGTGACCCTAACAGTGACATCTCAAATTACAAACTATGATTTATCAAAATTATGAGGATAGTCACAATCCAACTTGTATGTTAACGTCTATTGACTTCCCTGACAGCGAGGCCTTCAAACCTGATGTCCGTGAGGCAAACACTAGGATAAAACACACATATATAAACAATATAAGATTTATTTCTAATTATAAATGTTTCTAAGTTCTGCTGCTAGGTGGGGAGCTGAAATTTTAGCTATCCAGAAAAGACCAATATGAACGAAAAGCGAGTCGCAGCATATAGCAGCGAGGTTTAGAAAGCTCTAGCTTCAGTTGGACCTTCACGTTGCTCTAAGCTTTTATTTCTGTCATGATGAGTACTCTTCCTATTTTTGGGCCCTCAACATGGTTGCGGATATGTTTTGGTAATGTATTCTTAAGCCCTTATCTCACGTCAAACCTTACCGAACGTCTGGGCTTTATTAAATTTATTAGCTGTTCTGAAGGAGTTCTAAAAATTACAAGCCATCCGCTCGGTGGCTTCACATATTATTGTTCATAGTTTATTTTGTTTACTCATGAAACGTGCTTTAACAGCAAATATAACAACTGGAGCAAAAATTTTACCGCTTTTATTAGGCGGAACGGGGCAGTGGGAAAAAGGGATTAGATGCGAATAGATCTATTGAGTTGTTTAGTCGATATGTATCTTTAGTTTTGTGTTAATTGTTCAATAAATACATTTTAAAAGGATTTGATGTTGTGTCCCCACCAATTTTTTCCATTACAATCCCGCATTGAGTGTTAGTACAAACAGCTGACACTAATTTCTCAACCCTACCAAAGGCCGTCTATGATTCAGCAACCATCGGCCAACAAGTGCACCGCGGCAATGACCTTATCCGCACGAAATATCTATAAAAGTGAGCTTGGATTACATGGAAACTCTAGCTTAGATCTTGTAATAAAGCGGTAGAATAGGTTTAGTATCAGTAAATCAGTAAATGTCGATCTTACCAAAAATCCTAGATTTCGTAACGATTTTCCAACAATGTCGTCGATTCGTTGGTGCCAAATAAAAGTTTTATTAAAAGTTCTACTTCAGCTAAATTTTTTTAGGTTTACTAACTAAATATTGTTTAATAATTCATATTCTTATTTGGGTATTTCGCCACTCTGCAAATTAAAAATATTAAATAACGAAAATATTAATAACCAACGTTTCGAGGGAACAATCTGTTTATTTTATATTTAAGGTTGATATCAGCTGATTTAAAAGTAAAAGACACTGATTCGCATTTATTAATATTAAACTATAGTTAATTGTCTTTCCTTCATTTCAACGTTGCAATAAACTACATTCACATTCAGAGTTACTTTTAAAAATTTTCAAATCATCAGTAAAGAGAAGAGTTTTTGAATGCTGTATTACCTCTGGTAAATCATTTATAAATACAAGAAATAGCACTAGTCCCAGGTTACTGCTCTGCAGAACACCCAAGGGAATCAAATATTTTTGCAAATTGAGATCTATCTTACAAATAAGATTTGAACAAGTTAATTAAGTGTAAGTTACAACCTGCAGATAATTATATCGTGTTTGACTTTATCGAATGCTTTGGCAAAATCTGTATATATTGTATCAACTTACCCACCAGCATCCATAAGTTTCGTGACATAGTCAACGACTCCTCAACAGGCCCGGATTAAAGGGGGGGCCCAAGGGGCCCGGGCCCTGGGCCACCCACCAAGAGTGGGCCTCCCACCAATATAGGGGTAAATATCACAAAACAGGAAAAATACATGTCTCTTTGCTGTGAACTGTTTATAATGATAGGGAACATTTAACAAAAATTTCCATATATTCTATCTTACTTCTCTAGCTTGATATGAAATGTAATAATCAAACTTTATATTTTAAATAAGTTAAAATTATTTAAAGTCAAAAAGTTATTGTTCTGGTGAAGTGGCCTGTTCTTCCAACAACATAGTAATGCACATCAAATTTAGTTACAATGGCTGATAATTTACTAATTTACACCAGTTATAATTATTCAGTAATAATGTATTAAGGGCCAATGATTTTGCCAGTAAAAATGTTTTACGAAAGTGTTTTGTTTTGGCAATGGCACAAGACAAACTAACTTGATCAAATTTGTCATAGTTTGTCGAGGGGCATTGCCAAAACACAACAAATCTTGAGTAAAACATTTTCCAAGCAAAATCATGAGCCCGAAATACAATTTGTGGACTATTTCCCAAGTATCGGTTCATTTTGACATTTATACTGATGCACAATGACAGTTTTAAATGACGTTTTTGAAATGTCACCTTGATTAAAACAACATATTTAGTGGTTGTCATGGATATAAGTGGTAAAAAAAACTGATAAAATCCCAAGAGAAAATTTTGATTTTTTGGCACTGTAAAAGCACGTGATTGGTTGAATTTCGAAAAATCATGGCATTTGATTGGCTAATAACAGATGCGGAAAATAGTCACTAAAAATGACGTTTTATAATTCAGCGTGTTAAAAGTTAAATCAGCTGATTACTTTTAGCACATGTGTTATAAAGTAAACAGTTGGTGTTGAATTCAGAATTTCTAACTGGAAGTGAGGTTGTAAAGTTATTCTAGTTACTTCTTTCGTTAGAGGTAAATTGTTTTTAAATAATTAAAGCATTACGTAATGAATAAAGTAAAATGTGTACATTTATAATTACCTTTGATAACTAACTTTGACAGCTACTCGCTGCAGAAACAGTCATCTGCGTGTCAAGGCCATCTCTTTACTATGACATAAATTATAACTGTCATAAGTGCAAACCTTTGTTAAATAGACATTTATGGATTAATAACAGTAAATTTAAGGCCGTAGAGAAAATATTGTATCAAACTCGTGCTAAAAGTGTTTATGCACGCGACATGTTATGAAACGAAGCCGAAGGCATAAACATCCACTTTTACCACTTGTTGCACAAATAGCTATTTTAATGAAAAAATTGAATAATCTTAACTGAATTTATCTGCGTAAATAAATTTTGTAAATAAACCTTTGTTCGTTTCATTTCGTATTTTTGCATTACATATTGAAACACCTCAAAACAATGGGCCTCCCACCAAAATGGGCCCCGGCCCACCCACATCTTAAATCCGACCCTGCTCCTCAAAATACCACGCTGTTCACTGCATAACAACTGTTTCATGTGATTCGTTAAGCGAGCACACCACAATCGTTCAACAAATTTTTTGAGCTACCTATCCATTTTTACTTGTTTTCGAGTTCGTTATCTGTGACGGAAAGGCCAACTTTCCGTATCCTTATTGGTTGGTATGACAACAAGAAAATAACAAGTGCGTTATAAATATACCGGTCCTAGAACTTTTATAGAAAATTGTTTTGTATTTAGTTACTATAGAAACAACAATCAAGCACTTTATTTAGGCAAACAATATTTATCATATTCAACGGTATTTTTATTATTATTAGTTTGTTAATAGCGCAAAGAATTTTATACGCGACTCGATCGGTAAATGTGTCACTGGAATAGTCCTCAAAAAATAGCAAAACTCGGTCTTTTAGGCCTAGTTCTTCTAACTTTTTCTTGGCCTGTTCTAAATCATTTTAAGGTTCAAAAGTCATTTGCAGTTATTTATTTAATTATTTGCCCTAATTATATCCAAAGCTAACTTTTTGCCTTATCTTACATTAAGTCTAATTTTTGCCTACAATACAACTGAGCTTTCAGACCTTCTACAAGTTATATTTTGATTTAACGTTAGCCATCTCCTAAAATGTCAATGTATGAGAACTCTTAGAGATTAGGTTTCGCTCCGCCCATAAAGCTTTTTGGGTTGCATATGTCAAGTTTCTTTCAAGGTCTAAAATTTTGATCGCATATCTGTTTTTCGGCTATTTGCCATGTTGTGTTGCTGCAGAAAAGTTGCGTTGTGAGACTACGTTTTGAAACGTACCTTAATTGAGATCCGTTACAGGCATCTTGGCTGGGACATCATTTTTGTTGTGTTTTGAACTTTTCGAATTTGGTGATGCAGCCCTCGTGAAGGTTATTTTGCAATTTCCCAAACGCAAACTTAGTTTGGAATTTATCTGAGCAATGCACATGTTTCCTTCTCGCAAAGCGGAGCCAATAACATCTAAGGGTAGGTTCCTTTGATGATAATTAGTTGGATTCTATGGTGTGACGCTCTTTTAGCTCCTTTTGTGGTCCACGAATAGACCGAAACCTTCCTTTTGTGGTCCCCGAATAAACCCAAGCCTTCCTTTTGCGGTTCCCCAATAGACCGAAGCTTCTTTTTTGTGGCCCCGGAATAGTCATCTGGTGAAGTTTGGCCCCCAGCTGCCGCCTTGAGTATTGCGTGTGTGTGGAAGTCCCATGGTTACAATGGAGAGCGAAGGCAGAAGCTCCTGCGTAACTCCTTAATCGACGCTTGCGTGTTTAAATTTAAAGCAGTTGATATAATTCATTTCACCACCGTTTCCTTGTAACGAATCTACTGCGGTAGTTCATTTTCACTAGTTTTTAGAGTAAAAGTTATTAGGGCGGTTGCGCCTCACGCCCCGCCTAAGTGATTATATTATCGAAATTTGTACGGCATTTCCATGAAAAATTTTGATCCGTTCTCGATCTTCACGTTACCCTAGTGACATATATTTAGGGTTGAATCCAACCTCATTGTAGGTTTGCAAAAACTTTTACGTAATACTACAGTTACAGTGCCACCAAGCACACAAATACCCCGTGTAGGGGAGGCTGGCGCTAGCTCCGTTTGAAAATTACACTCCGTAGAAAAAATTATAAACATTTTATTTTAAAACTCATTCGAGTTCTTTTAAATATAACGGTGTTTTAGTTAATAAATCACTACTTATTAAATAAATTCCTTGTAACTAAAATAATAGTACATAGAACAACTAAGAATGCAATACATATTTTTATGATTACTGAGAGATTATATAAAATAAATATATTAGATTTCTTAATTATCCATTATCCTAAAGGCTAATACAAAACGTTTTTAAACAAAGAAAATAGACATTAAGATCGCCAGAGCAAAGAAAAAGCTGAAAAGAGAAACAAATACTGACCCAAATACAGTATATTCTACTTATAATAGACTTGCTTGTAATCGATTCTCGGTTTGCAAAGTACCGACTACCAAAATTCCCAGTCATTTAATTGTATTTTTTATAAAGACCTGGGCCATCATCTGTAATTAGGATGGATATATGTTTATTCTAGCAACGTTACAGGTTTTCTGTTTACAACTAGTTTTCCGTTTTCTTCTATTTTCCTTAAATACCTAGAACGTCACTTTGCAATGTCACTCCTTTCCATCAGCAATTTTCTTTTGTTGCATTTTTTATACAGTTTTTTCCACACTGAACATTTCATGAACTGTTCTTTGGAAAACTCCCAAATCAAAATCGTCGAGAACGATTTTCTTTGAGTCTTCCTTGAATTTCTTCTTCTACTGAGATGTTAAAGAAGTAATACCTGGAAGAAGTAAGGACTAAAGTATTACCTGCATTAAGTTTTTTAATGACAATACTGAGAAACAATATTGTTATCTTTTATGCATTACCTACTGTAGGATACTCCTTACGAACTTTCTTTATCAGAGAGGTTGATTTTCCAGTTGCTGCGGCTGCTCGTTCTGTAGGTTGCTTTACCGGAAATATCAACGTTCCAGAAATCTTCTGTTCATCAAAACACGTTATGACATTTGCAATTATACTTCTTGTTTCTGAATGCACAAAAGCTTTCTTGCTTTATAACTCATTGTAATACTTAGATTTTATTCCAAATAACCAAGCCGCCCAAATTTAAACGGCGAATAGGTAAACGATAACAAACAAAACTAACGACGAAAAGCAATACTAACAAAAATGAACAAAGAACAAAACTAATGAACAACAACACTAAAAAACCTGGAAATTAGACAATTCTATCTGACGTAATAACAGCAATAGCGAAGTGACATTTGTTTTTTGTTTGTTTTATTTTTCCGCAAAGCTTGCTCCTTATTGATTCTTTAGTTCCCCTTACGGAAATTTTAGATTTAGTTCACATATTTTTCGGGGCTTTTGTGTGCTTGGTGGTACTGTAGGTAAACTATAAGACTGCTCTTGCATAATGGGTAATTGGTCGAATTCAACTAGTCATTCCAAATTTAGACTATAATAGATGCGTCATAGCCATTGTGCTATGACAACTTTTTCTTTAGTAGTGCATTTAGCCAAGTTAAAAAGTCAATCTGTAATTTTATTATACATATTTACTTACAATAATCTATTAATTTACATTAATCTATTTAACTGAATTACGTCAACATTTTAATTACGCTTTAATTATTATTTAAATTATGTGCCATTATTCTGGTGAGTTTTAATAAGACGCTTACTACTGTGATATCATTTTGTACCGGTTTGCCGTGTAATATTTTATTTGTATTTGTATTTCTGTTTTCTGAAATTATACTGCCTTGACATCTTTGCCTGTGTATCTGATTTGTGCCGTTGCCGTTACCTTTAATTTTCAGGTTTGGTTAGTAGCGCCTTCTGTAGTGTACCTTTCGATTAGCAAAGCTGGGTTACTTATTGCTTGGCGCCCATATTTTTATTTTTCAGCTGAAGCTTTGAGTCTTTTGTACAACCCACAACCTCCTCCGGCTGAGAAGTCGACTGCCTTCGCTTATCTCTTTTACAGTCAGAGCGACGGTAATAAAGGTAACAAGCACTTACCAATCTTGTACCGTAATATATTGCACTGGCTACTCTATTTTTAATTGAATTATACCTTTTATATATGTAAATGTTTCAAGTTATTAACATGATTACACTTGAGACTCTTTCAGGGTTTTGGGTTCATTTATCTAGTTGCTTTGTTCTGAAAGTTGGATTTTCAAATGTTTTTTAACTGTACATTAGAATTACTTGTCACCTCCAATGTCAACCAATGACTAATGCTCAATTCTAAGAATTGCATATAACTTTATATCATACGGTAAGTAATTGTTTCTAATTAATTGCACGTTTTAAATTGTCCTTTATTTGCTTTAGTGTTGGTAGAACTAAAGAATTACCCACCTTGTATCGTTCTCACACTACCTCCTTGACAGCAATCCACTTGAAGTCAGCAACTTGGACCTGTTTCAAATCCTGCTGTAATGCACCACTCTCTAACAAACAGCTAACTCCCACTGACCAACAGCTGGCGAATCTCAAACTCCCGGCATCTATCAGCATAAACTGTGCCTTACTCTGGTCTTGTACTTGCTACCTTCTAGAATGGACCTTCTTCAAAAGGCTCTCTGCTAGTCAGCTGTCACAGACGACCTCCTCGTGTCACACCTCTTCCGACGCTCCAAAATTTAAAAAAAACTCTGTCGTCAGTAGCCAACAGAACACACCAGATCCGGCCCTGCCTCTGCTATCCCCTTTGGAATGGATCCTCTTGCTTCCTTGATGCTTCCAAGAACTCTCTAATCATCAACACTCAAACTAATGTTATCACTTGTCACTTGTATTCTTAAAAAAAAGAAGCTATTTCAATATACATCTTTCATTCTTCACTTCTAAATAACAATTCTTGTGTCCATTTAGTTTTACCATATACCAATTATCTTCTGTAACTCATTCTTAGGTTCTCTTACTAATTTCTTAATATTTCACTTTTCTATTCACCACGTAGATTTAGTTATCACCCTTTTTAAAGTATTCAAATCAATTACAGTAAAAACAGGGTTAAAATTCCATATTTTTAATAAGACCAAAAGATTTTATTACATGTTTTTCAAGTTGTTATTTTTCTTATTATTGGAACAAAATTATTTAACTACGATACTTCATTCTTAATGCCTTCAATTTTTTTATAATCTTATTTGATCTTTACCTACTTTAATAAATTATATTCTTATTAGAATCGTGATCTGTCATTACCGATACTACTATCTCTTAAATATTCTTATTATTTGTTTACTTGTCAATTTCTGTTTCTGATAGCTAACAATATTTTGGTTGTTACTCAGATAAATATGTTTTGCTGTTATTCTCATACCATTTAATTTTTACAAGGTATTACTTAATACAAATTAGTTTAACAATTTATATTGTATTTATGAATCTCAGATTATTTAATATTATTTTTAAATCCTTAAATACCTACCCTAAATTTTAGTTAGAAACTTTGTTTTATTTTTCCTACTTTTAAACTAGGTATCAATAATTATCCATTTTGCATGTCTGTGTTTTAGTAGTTTAATAGCTTGTGTTACTTCTTTAATTTACAAGATATAGTTTGTTTTATGCAATAATTTATTAACTGAGTAATTTACATTTACTACAATTAAATTTATTTATTTATTGTAAGTTTTAGTAAAAAGGTATTTGTGTTTATTACTAATTATATGTTTTGCTATTGGGCATGAGCGCAAGCTGCACTTCTGTGAGTTTTACGAATTCTTTTTTGCTTTTTTGTTGATTTACTCTTGTAATTTTATGCCTACAGGTGACTTTCGATTGGCTCATTTAAATATTCGGTCTTTGTCTACCAAAATTGAAAATTTTAGCGATATAGTAACATCTTTTATTTACGATGTAGTTGCCGTGTCTGAAACTTGGTTAAAACCTTATATAACCAACAACGTATTAAAAATAGATGGTTACAACTTTGTCAGATCGGATAGACCGACGCGTGCGGGTGGAGTGGGAATTTATCTTAAATCTTGCTATAACTACAGTATAATTAAGAGCAGTTGGAAAGTTGAGCAATTATGGATAAATATAAAATTTAAAAAACGTTCTCTTATAGTTGGCGTTATATATAACCCACATAAAAAATTTTACAATGAATTATTAACGGAATTTTATAAAATAGTTGGCGAAATTAATTTATCTTTTGATAGTTTGGTACTGTTGGGTGACTTTAATATTGACTATTTAAGCATTGATAGAGCTAGCAGTGAATTGATCTCGTTTAGTGAAAATTTTGATTTAAAACAAATTATTACTCATCCTACTCATTATCTAAGCCTAATCGATTTACTATTTATTAAAGATTCGTTGGTTGTTAAAGATAGTGGTGTAATTAGCATTGACAGGACGCTATCAGATCATGATCTAATTTACTGCACCATAACCTGGGATATTCCTCACACTGGCCAATTTTATAAAACTTACAGGTTACTCTGCAATATAAATTATGAACAATTCTCTGCTGACTTACGTTCCATCCCGTGGGCCAATATATATGACCAGGTAGATATAGATTCCAAAGTTCAATTGTTAACTTTTAATATTTTACAGTTATTCGAAATTCATTCTCCATTAGTATCTAAACGAATAAGTAAGCCTGCTGCTCCATGGATTACCCCTAATTTAAGATTCCTTATGAAAGAACGCGACAAGGCTTTGCTGCGTTTCAAAGCTTGCAAATCAGAACCAGCTTGGCAATATTACAAAGAACTGCGTAATATAACAAACAATTCCTGTAGACAAGAAAAGAAAAAATATTTTGATGCTCAATTTAAAAATAATAACTCAGTTGAAATATGGAAAGATCTAAAGCAATTAAATTTAGGTAAAAATAAGAACTTAGTGGCACTTCCAGATCACTTATCGGATGTGAATCAAATCAATTCTTATTTAATCTCATCAATTCCGAAAACTGACTCAAATCTTCAAAATGTAGCTACAATTTACGAAAACTTAAATCTTGATTATCAAAATACATTTAGATTTGAAACAGTGGATGAGATTGATGTATTGAAAATAATTAGTTCCATCAAAACTAAAGCTGTAGGATGCGATGGTATAAGTATTGCCATGATTAAACTTTGTGTTCCTTTTATACTTCCATTTTGAACTCATATTATAAATTTCATAATACTTAACGCAGTTTTCCCAAATACGTGGAAGAAGGCTTACATTATTCCTTTAGCTAAGGTTGATACACCAAAACAATTTAAAGATTTAAGACCTATCAGCATATTGCCCATCTTTTCAAAAATTGTGGAAAAAATCATGGATGTACAACTACGTAAATTTATTGAAGCAGAGAATATCTTGCCTGAAGTTCAGTCAGGATTTAGACCAGGTTACAGTTGCTGCACCGCATTACTTGCAATTACTGATGACATTTTCAGAGCATTAGATCATGGAATGGCAACCATCCTAGTGTTGCTGGATTTTTCGAAAGCTTTCGATACTATAAATCACTCTACTTTGTTACATATCCTTCCGTACTTCGGTTTTACACCAAATGCTATTTCACTTCTTTCTAGTTATTTAACTGGTAGATCTCAAGCAGTTATTTATAGACGCAACCAGTCAGAATTTTTAAATATTACTTCAGGTGTCCCTCAAGGATCGATTTTAGGACCAATCTTGTTTACTTTATACACTTCGAAATTTAATACCTGTTTAAAATATACCACTACCCATTTCTATGCTGATGACACCCAGCTTTATAAATGTTTTAATCCCAGTGATATAGCCGGAGCGTGTGAGGATGTAAACAAAGACTTAGAGGAGCTCCTTAATATTGCTAAATCGCATTCGCTAATATTAAACCCAAATAAATCAAAGCTAATGCTGTTTTGTAGAAGATGCGATCGAAATTTTATTCAGCCTCAAATTAAAATACATATTGACGGTGCTGAACTCGAATTAATTAAAGCAGCTAAAAATTTGGGCTTAATAATAGACGAAGAGCTAAAGTTTACTGCTCATATTAATAAATGTATCAGTGGTGGTTACAACATGTTACGACTGCTGTACCAAAATCGCCACGTATTAAATCGAGGCCTTCGAAAAATCTTATGCGAATCTTTAGTGCTATCAAAACTTAATTATTATGATTCCGTATACGGGTATTGTTTATCTTATCTAGACTCCGAAAAGATTCAAAGACTTCAAAATACATGTTTGAGGCTGATATTTGGATTGCGTAAATACGATCACATATCACACAAACTGATCGACGTTCGGTGGTTAAATATGTCTAATCGTAGGCTACTTCACGCTTTATGCTTGTACCATAAAATTGTTTTAGATAGAAAACCTAAATACTTATTCAATAAAATTACTTTCCGAACTGATGTGCATACACTTAATTTGAGGTTCAAGGGGTTATTAACGCCACCTATTCACCGTTCTCAACTGTTTAAACATTCCTTTACATACCAAATAGCTTATCATTATAACTCTTTGCCCTTGAATCTCAAATCGTTGAATTACAACTGCTTTAAAATACATCTACGTAGAACACGATTTTGTCACTCTGCGTGATCTATCCATCTGTACATAATTTGGACAACTTTGTAACTTATAAGCACCTGTAGAGCGTAATCTTCATTCAAGTTTAGTTTAATTATTTCTTTATTCGTCTATTTATTTCATTATTACCGAAACACATGCGTATACGAGGTTGAGTGGAAGAGCAGCTGACGCTTTTAGTGTCATAGTTGAACTCCGCCTTAGAATTTTTTTTTCTTGTATAATTTTGTACATAACATAACAAATAATAAAGACAAATAATAATAAAAAATAATAATAATATTTAAAACACCTGTAAACGTTCAATAGCTATCACTTCCTTAATAATTTGCTCCAATTCAGATTTATTCAATAAACTTTTTTTCCCGCTGCTGATCATGTAAGTCAGTGATACCGCCTTAGTAACAAAACGTGTAAGTCGGTGATTATATTTGTTTGCTGCTTTCCCTTGACAACGGAACTTAATATTATATATATGTTACCGGAAATGTATGTAATCCGTCATTATATAGAATTCCTAGGAAACGTATATAATGCCTAAAATCGTCAGGAAATGTGTGAAATAAATTTTATTATACACATTTCCTGGGAATTTTATACATTTCCTAACCTGGAATCGGAAATGTGTTAAATTAGGGATGTCATGTCGGTAGGTTAGGTTAGGTTAGGTTAGGTTAGGTTAGTAGCACTAACAAATCGTCACACTGCTAAGGAAAATCTCAGTTCATCTGTGTTTTATTTTTCATTCATTCACAAATTCTACAGTATAATGTTGATTTTCATACATTTCCGAGTACCACTTAGGAATTGCATACAATGCCTAGGAAATGCATACATTTCCTAGGAAATGTATGTATTAAAGAACCTTTCATTAATTATTTTACACATTTCCTAAATTGGCTCGGCATTATATACATTTCCTAGGAATTGTATACAATTCCTACTTTTCATACATTTCCTGTAACATATATATCGTTTCTCATCTGTTGTGGAAGTGACAGCGTGCTATTGTCGACAGTTGGAAAAAGCGCAAAAGGTGATTTAAAATTAGTCTTTACATTTTTCAGAAATATAGCTTGATAGCTACGAAATTAAAGAGCCGTTATTGAAAAGCGATCGACGATGTGTGCAGGTGTAATGCGCCGATTTTTGAATAAAAAACTTATTTTAGTATGGACATTTAGTCATAATTGTGATGAACGTCAAGCCTAGTCAAATATTTGCGTCTATGTTTGTGTATTTCTTACTCAATCAGTGCATTATGATTTTCTATTCTATCTTATTGCTGTTATACACAGTGATTACAAAAAAACTACGTCTACTGGTCTTTGGTATTTTTGCATGTAAATTTTTATGTGTTGTTATATTATTTATCACTCTCAAACTAGCTAGAGCTGTTGTTGGCATAATTTTAAATTTTACTGCTTTTCGCAAAATTTAATGTATTTATGAGTTAACTAACGACATCTTCCGTTTTTTATAATAATATTGCAGGGTTGTGCAAAGACGAGCCGAGCCCTATTTTGCAGTTTCTAGTCCAATCAGGTCGTGATTAGTTCATTACGCCGCTAGACAAAAAAGGTCGCGTAGGATATTTTGGAATTTTGCGCTTACTTATTTACGTCATTTATCTTAACGGCTGTCTCTGCGCTGTCACGTCGTGCTTAGGAAACAAGTTTCAACCTAACCTATCTGAGGCTTACGTGCGCGCTTGAGCGTCTGTTTTTTGCAAACCGTCGTGCAGGCTTCTGCAACGAACATATGTGCACATGTGTAGGAGAGAGATGGCTAGAGACGCGAGGTGTTCGTTATTTACCAGGTTTTGAGGCAAGCTGTCTTAACTATTGAATGAGAACACTTATAGCCAGCGCTTCACGAACCGTAAGGTATTTTCTTCTGTTCGTGGCCCCGTGGCCATTTATTTTAAGTCGCGATGGGTCCGTTAAGTTAAAATTTCGTTGCGTCTGGACTTTTCGAAGCAGCATTCATGTGGCGTGTGCCTTTCGCCCGGCACTACGGAGCACAAGTTGTGGAAAGTGAGTTACTCGAATCATCTTCAGGTGAAGACTGGTTTTCACTTGTTGGCCGACCGGGCCTAATTTCAGAGTAGGGGTGGTGACCTATATTTTTGACGGGCTAAGGGGGAATATAAGGTTGTGAGTTTTCTTGTTGAGAGATTGTCGTTTCCAAACACCCTGTGCAGATTAATTGTGAAGGCACAACCGTACCCAAATGTAAGGGAAAGCGGTGATCAAGGTTGTCGTTGTAGTACCTACCTCCCTGTTCTCACTTTTCAGGATTTGATACCGCAGCCTTTCTTGAAAATCACCACAATTGTTGGTAAAGTCCCATTTGTTGAAGCTTCATATTTACGCCGTCTCATCCAGTTCCTGACTTGACCAGCAGGAGAACAGAGGTTCAACCAGTGTGGAACGGTCCCGGTGGTGCCCCCATAAATCAGTAGAGGAGCCTCAAGAATTCTAATCAAGGTACTGTGTTCGAGTTCGTTAATATTCGTGCTATAGTTTACGCTGTTGCAACCAATTAAATAGTCAGTGGCGCTCTGCGAAAAAACTTGCTATAATTACGTAATCTGTTCTTAACTTTAGTTCTGTTCAACCAACTTATTCTTAAGTGTTTGGAGTTACTAACTGTTATACTTTAGCAGCGTGTAAACCCCTTATGATAGGTGTAGGAATATCCTTTCCCTTACCACCTAGTCTGTTAATCATACATGTATTATTTTTGGGGAGACTTACGTCTAGCAAGTAGGCCTTTATATGCCCTTTTTGCCAACCCCATGAACAAGGTCTAGGCATGCAGAGTACCAGGTACCTTTGTCCTACTTCGAATTTTGCCGAGACTAAAGAGTTCCAACCTTAGCAAGGGATCTTTTACATGCTACACATCGTAGTAACATGGGACCCACGGCTTTACATCACTTCCGAATGATGGCATTCTGTAGAAGCTTTCATCCGCCCTTTTTTATTTTTAAAAACCTCACCGGGATCGGGGATCGAACTATCGACCCTTAGATAGTAGCCAGAATGCTTACCACTGAGCTATGAAGCCCGGCTGTTAATCATACATACTCATATTTGAAATTTAATATAATCAGATTAACTTAACTTTTGCCTTATTTATGGTGTTTGCATGAAAAGTTTCCTTGTATTTTTATGTTATATTTGTATAAAGAGGGCTAGCGGCCTACATGAAATTAATAACTAGGTAGGTTCGTGGATGAACGAAACTGGACGTCGCACACGGCTATTATAAAACCAAACTACTGTTTTTTATTCCAACTTTAGAGGAGCAACTGTTAAAAAGATTTCTAAAGTGTGTAGCCCATTCCCATTTTGGTTTTGTCTACATCAATAACTAATTGAACAACATATCGCGCTAATGTACGTTTTGCCTAATTAAACCCTTCCTCCAGAAGAGCAGCTGGCAAACTTTTCTGTTACAGAAACTTTTATAACGTAGTTAGGGCGAATACTGGCTTGTGTAGCATCAAATTGTTGCTCTTATTTTACCGATTAGTGCAGCCGCTGTAACGCTCTGTATTGTTTTGGCGTTAATTGTAAACTATGTCTTCGAATTTGTTTCCGCATCTCTAATATAAATAGCCACGCTTGCATCTCTTTCTTTCGAACGTCGCAGCAGAAGAATGTTATTTTCCAAATGTGGAATCTTGGCCATAAAAGTGTTCCTCGGCTTTTGGAGTTTGAGTTGAGGTAGTCAAAGCAAAGAATCGATCGTGACCTGGTAAAGGGATTTTGTCACTAATAATTTCCAGAGTGGGCTATGCATTTTAGCGATGCTTATTGGTTTACACAAGCTATCGCTTGACCACGCCTACAGAAACGTTGCACGCGTTTCTTAAGGCTCGTTTGTGAGCAAAGGATAAGCTCTTCTGGATTAATTAGTTTCTGTACTAATTAACGTGGTAATTAGTCATCTCTCTCTTTTGTTGCGCCAGCTTCTTCTCACACATCTGTTTGAATGGAAGTCACTTGCTGAGTGCACTGCACTTGCAACATACCGCCCGCAGCTCTGTGCTGAAGGTCGTTTCCAGCAATCATCTTCGGACATGAAATGCCTGCGTTAGCTCGAGCTGTAAATACACCTTGGGCTGCTTGCTTCCCAGAACGTAACTGTAAGTGCACAGGAGAGATATTACAAACACCAAACCTTCCCCATGTATCATAAAACTTCAGGATTCTAATTGTTCCTCGAGACAGGGGAGGAGTAGGGCTTTAAGAAAAAACAGTGCTGCCACTCCCCGAGCAAACTCTTATCAGCGGCAGCAGGGAGATATGTGATCCCTCAGATCCTATTTTCTAGTATCATCGAACTTCATAAAAATTCAAACGTTATCTGAAAGATCATCAATTTCTGTGTAAGAAAAATTACTGCTGCCTTTTTCAGAAAGTGAAGAAAATGGCGGCAGCAGCATTTGAAGGTCGCGATTATCGCAACCGAATTTCGCGTATTCATTCGGTTTTGTCGGCATTAATCCGGTTTTTTTCGATTTTTACTAATGAAATACGCATGACATTGTAAATTGCATTACGTTTTTTATTGCGTTGATTGTTTAAACAAATGAAATTGTATTTTTTATGTGATATTTTTCGAGTTTTTCCTATTTCTCTTGTTTTTTTTCATATTTTCCAAGCCTTCGATTCCAATTGAGAATGAATTAGTTCTATCTAAATTAGATTCTATTAATTATTCTAAGTTCATTGATTCCTGTGCATCTTTGTTAGGTCTTTTCGAGGTTTTCACAGCTCGTACGAATCCGTTTCGCAGTTTTATTGAAACATGCCATTTATTTATCAGGACAGAGATTGTTTGAAGAAATTAGAAGTATTTAACGTGGAACATAAAGATTTTTGAGCTATTTTTAAGCAGAAATTGGGTCTGCGGAGTTGATTTATTTCACCAACTGTAAAAGAATGTAAGCGTGTTAAAATAAGCAATTGTATATTAGTCTTTTTTGTGAAAACGAATTCATTTTCCTTCAAGATTATTGCATAGAAATGTTGGTTTATAAAGAACATAAAGATTATGAAGATTTTGCAATGGATTATTGTAGGTTTTGCCCATTTAGTAAATTTGGTAGTTAAAATTACAGGAGTAGGTAGTAATTAAAGCATCGAAGCAACTTATCGCTAGTTTTCGTCGTTAGAATCAAAACTTTCAGCGTCAAATTCTTCGTCATCTTCGTCGTTGTTATATGTTGACAAAGATAGTCAACGAGTAGCGGCGTCGGTTTACCTCTATACCAACGAGGCCGCAACTCATCGCCCATCTCCCAACCATATTCTTCGAAACGAAGCGTTGTGCAATTCTGTGAAGTCGCATTTTGCCACATGTTGGTCACGTATATCGTGCGCAAAATTTTCTGTTTCAATAATCTGTAGCATGGCGGAATAAGGCTTGAATCGAAGCACTTTACTTTTTCAAAAACGCATCGCTAGATTGCTTCGAAGAGTATAGTTTTTGAAATATTTCGAAGCGTGCTGAATCAAGTTAAATACTTTTAATTTGTTCAAACAATCCCTGTCCTGATAAATAAATAGCATGTTTTAATAAAACTGCGAAACGGATTCGTACGTGCTGTGAAAAATACGAAAAGACCTAAAACAGCGGCCCAAAAATCAATAAACTCAGAATAATTGAGAGAATCTAATTTAGATAGAACTAATTAATTCTCAACTAGAATCGAAGGCATGGAAGATATGAAAAAAAAACAAGAGAAATAAGGAAAACTCGAAAAATATCACATAAAAAATACGATTTCATTTGTTTAAACAATCAACGCAATAGCAAATTTATTGCAATTTACAATGTCACGCGTATTTCATTAGTAAAAATCGAAAAAAAACCGGATTAATGCCGATAAAACCGAATGAATACTCGAAATACGGTTGCGATAATCGCGACTTTCAAATGTTGCTGCCGCAATTTTCTTCACTTTCTGGAAAATGCAGCAGTGGTTTTGCTTACACAGAAATTAATGATCTTTCAGATAACGTTTGAATTTGTATGAAGTTCGATGATACTAGAAAATCCGAGAGATCACTTATCTCCCTGCTGCCGCTGATAAGAGTTCGGTCGGGGAGTGAAAGCACTGTTTTTTCTTAAAGCCCTACCCCTTCCCTGTCTCGAGGAACAATGAAAATCCTGCAGTTTTATGATACTAGATATTGAAAAAAAAATTTTTTAATAATTTTTTATAGTGCCGTTCGGTCCACACGTGGCAGCACTGCCATTTTGTGTTTCCCCATCAATGGCCTAACGAATTATATATATATATGACATTGAAAAGTTTTATCACACTAGACTTACACCGATATGCATAGTCGTTCGCCAGCGGCTCGCCGGCGACTCGCCCGAGTTTCGTTATGAATAGTATGTTGGTGGCACTGTACGTCTATGCCAAATTCGAGGTTAGCAAATTATATTTTGTGTCTGTTTCTATCAAAACTGACGCTGGCAAGCGACTATGCATACGGGTGTTAGTGTCACCGCCGCTCAGACTATTAGCAACAGTACCATTTAATTGCATATTGTTTTCTTTTACGTAAGACCCAAATTTTAGATTCGATTGTTTTAATATAGGTTCGAAAGCACTGCTGACAGACAGACAGACAGAAAGGCAGAAAACTTGTAATGCAGCTGCCAAACCGGGCCTTGTCAAATATTCAACAGCAATATATTAGTAAAAAATACTCTTCAGTTAGCAGGTTAAAGGTTTGATGTAGTTTTAGTCAATCTTATACACACATATAATTCCAGCACTAAAAAATGGTAGGAAGCTAAAACACATAAGTACGGTGGAGTCTTAAACAGCAGAATTTTATAATACAAAACAGAGCGATAAAAGAACCGTGAGGGATCATATTCAACCAACCGACATTTTTCAGTTTATCCGATTCAGCAACTTCCGCATTTCAATCTCGAAAAAACAAACACTTTCTTTGTTCTTGTGTTAGCACCTAGGCTTTAAGAATTTTATGGTAGCATATTTACGAAATCCGGCGCCACAGCACTATATTTTTTAACTACATTTTTTTATTAAGCATTCAATAACTACAAAAATAAAAAGCAGCTTAAAATATTGTTCCTAAAAGGAGTGGTGGTGTAGTTTTATCATTAGAATTTCGATTTCTTACAACGGTATTTGTAAATCATTCGTAAATAGTCCAGTTTTTGGTTGCAGCGAGCATAGTTGTAGCAGAGATATCTGACGAATAGAGGACTATAGAATATATAAACAGACAGTAATATTAATCTAAAATTGAATTAACTGAAATTAAGTATTTATCAAATATTATTAACAAAGCTGTTAAACGCATGATACAGGCAGTTATTAATTACTTAATAAATACAATTGTCCTATATCCGGTATTTATGGTTTATGGCTTAATCTGATTTTAACAGTCGATTAGACTCGAAGAACTAAGGTTATTACAATGCTTATATCCGGTATTCATGGTTTATGTCTTAATTTGATTTTAATAGTCGATTAGAGTCAAATAACTAAGGTTATTACACTGCTAAAAACTGTACGCAAAAGGTAAGATATCAACATTTTAAAATAAAACCGTGAGAATAAGAATTAAATAAAATAAAGCCAAGTAAAAGCTATTAGGCCACAAGAATATATTAGTAAAAAATACTTTAATTAATAAAGATGCTATACACGATACTCAACGGTGAGGGACAGTTCATTTTTGCCGGATAAATACTAGATTGGTTAAAAATCAGATGTATAAGAGAGAAAATCTCAAATTTGTTTAAAAACATTTTGTAACTAAACAATCACATTAGAAATTGTGTAACTAAAGCTAAAACTAAAAGGAGGCCCAGACTATAGAAAATACCTGTCCAGACCTGCGGATGTGAGCATTTGAATAGAAGCGGTTACTTCTAAATCGGCTGGAAAATTAAGAAACTTAATTGACTCAGTTTCAAAACATCTTCGTGCGTTAAATCAGTTAAAAGGGCCTACTGATAAGTGGGACACATTAATAATTTACATAATTTCGGGAAAGCTCGATGAAAATACTAATTTTGAATGGGAACAATTTAAATCGAATTTAAAAAACGTGCCAACCTTTGACGAATTTAAATTCCTTAATAGAAGCGCGGATTTATTAGAAACTTTTCAATTTAATCGGCCATCGAGGGCCAATGCCGGAAATTTAAATGCAAAGCGAACTAATAATAAAGGTAATGAACAAACGCGAGGTTTGTTTATTGCAAAGTATTCGTGTGAACTATGCGACCTGGAACATTATTTAAGAAAGTGTGAAAAGTTTCTTGCTTTAAACTCGAGCGAACGTTACAATGAAACGAGATGGTTCAAATTGTGCGTTAATTGTTTACGACGGGGTCACATTGCACGAGAATGAACATTTGGATGTTGCAAAAAATGTCCGGAAAGACACAACACGTTACTACACGAAGAAAAAACGGGACAAGTAGAAAAGGAAGTAGCGCTGACTTCCATAAATGCGCGTAATAATAAACAAGTATTGTTATCTACAGCGGTAGTTCAATTATTAGATGAGGCCGGAAACCCTCACACGGTCAGAGCGTTGTTAGATTGTGGATCGCAGTTTAGCTTTATAACAGAAAATTTATGCTAACAATTAAAATTGCCCAACCAGCGGGCAAATGTACACGTTGCGGCTTTAAGCAATGTAACTACAAATATTCGATTTAAATGCGATATTTTCATGCTTAGTCGTACGAGCGACTTTTCTACAAAACTTCATTGTTTTGTTATAAAGGAAATAACGGAAACGTTGCCAAATTGCACTTTCGATATTTCGAATCTTGTAATTCCTGAGTTCATGCGTTTAGCGGATCTGAATTTTCATGAGTCCAGTCCAATAAATCTATTGATTGGCGCTGATTTGTTCTAGTCATTATTATGCGGGCAAACAAAGGGTTTAGATAAAAACAAACCCATTCTTAGTAAAACCAAGTTGGGGTGGATAATTGTAGGTCCATTTTTGGAAAATACGTCGCGGTGCAATTTTAGTCAAAATCTGGAAGTACAAGAGCAACTTGCACGGTTTTGGGAAATCGAAGAATGCGCAGAACATAAACACCTATCTGAAGAAGAAACGATATGCTAGAAACATTGTGTAGATTCTGAAACGAGGAACGAGGATGGGAGGTTCGTGGTTTCCATTCCATTTAAGACGTCCCCTAGTACGTTAGATGAGTCAAAAGACAATGCACGTAAACGTTTTTTAAATTTAGAGCGTAGGTTAAACACGAACGATACTCTTTGCAAACTAAAATTACACTTTTAGCCTCAAAAATTCATCGTGGGAACCGGACCGCGGCTAGGCTCGTGACTTTGGCCCCGGCTAGACCCGTGACCCCCAGCTAGAACTAGCCAAGTTTCAAACCAGAGGCCAATGACCTCGCCACGTGACACTTAGCCAAGTTCCAAACCAATCGAAGTGAGCCAGAATCCTCCTAGCTACACTACTAGAGTTTCATAGTCATTACCAAAAACCGGAAGAGGCGTTCTCAATTAGAATCAAAAAAATCAGTAAAATTAATGTCGGCCTAAGACTTGACATTCAGGTGTAGCATATAGTGTCATCGGTCTGAATCAAGGAGCTCATTTCATGTCATATTCACGTCACCCAAGTGATAATTTCTCGTCATTCAGAAACTATCTTACGTCATGGTCACGTACTCTTGCTACCTGTGACATAAATCCGGAATAACACAAAGAAAACAAAATTGCTAAACAACTGATGGTTGTTTACTGGATACAAATTCGTAGTGAAATTAAAAGGTGCAATAAGTAACCTGCATAACGAAAGTGATTTGACAATCTATGCGGTTTCAGTCGCTGCGGTTACTACGCCAGTTATACAAAAGATTAAATAATTCAGACTGCTACCACTTGCGACGAAAAATCCATTTCAATAAACGTCACCAATAATAGTGCCCAAAATTGCATCTTACAGTATCGGAAGTAAAGTTAAGATACAAAAAAGGCAAATCCCATCCTGAAAATCCAAATACACAGTCTAACCTACCACCCGAAAAAGAAAATTAATATAATTCTTGTAGGGACACTCTGGGTTGCTATAACATAATGTAGTGCTTTTCACGTAATGTAATGTAATCCGCGGCTATTTCTAATGCTAGAAAATGATTATCATCACTTACCATCAGACAGCAGAATCAGTAAATAAATCCTTAATTACAAATATAGTTGCATTGATAACAGATCCTTTATTAAGTGTAAGCTATACTAACAAAGTTTAAAAAAGCATAAAAGGTACATGTATTTTCTTCCGCCTTTAGTTGTTGTCTGTCGTTTGGATTTAGGTCTATTTAAATGTGCACTGTATTCTATCGTGCGCAAAAGGTTTGAAAAATTTTCTTAATACCATTGTCTCATCTCATTGTTCGTCTCGCAACTTTTCTTTTTTTTTCTAAAGTTTCTTCAGTTATAAATTTTATTACACTATTTATCTTCGCTTCTGACACGTAACTTGCTCATTCTCCCTCTAGTCACAGTACTGTTCTAATGGTAGAAGCTATATATGTTTTTTTCTTATCTATTTTATTGGTTGACTGTCTTTTGCTTCTATTGCTAGTATATTACTGCTTATTGTTCTTTCTATTTATAATTTTTATTGGAAATATATACTGCTTACATAATTCTGATTTTAATTTTTTTTTAATTAACTGCTCATCCAATATACTTCTCTGTCTACTTTAATGACTTACTTTGCTTCCACGATTGTTACAGTTTGTACTAGGTGACCTAGCAGACCTTCTATCTTATTATTCTTTAGTTCCTAAACTTTTTTTAGTATTAGCTAAGCATTTGGTTCTGTATTGGTGACTAGTACAATAATTAGGTTACAAGTTTTAAATGTGTACTCTGTGCTGTTGTGTATACTTAACAATGATTTTTGTCACAAAGGTGAACAATATCGACGGCATGTTTCTTTGTCCTATAGGCTAAGATAAGATGATCTCAAATTGCATATGCAGTATAATTTAAGTTTTGGCTCTTATATCTGTCAAAGGTGTGAGGTATACATAATATTATTTAATAACTGCAACAAATAGAAATTTGTGGCTGATGCTGATTGTTCCTTTAAAGAGAAAACAGCTGAAATTAACGTTGGACCGTTTGTCTCAGAACCGTGAAATAAGATGTGGACGTCTTAACAATCTAAAGGGAATACCAAAGAAGCTTAGTTTGTTCAAGCACTATTATTGTTGAATCATACCTTTAAAAATGTTCCAAGTGATATATCAGCCAACTTTGCTACAGAGAGACGTGGTGCTCTACCACTACCATACAGCACAAGAAGTAGCGATGTTCGAAACTTCTTGTTATTAATATACCAAGGGCAGTTATATACTTGCATCCTGAAATTTTCTCCCTAAAATGTGACTTTTAAAAGATGACAGTGCGCAATGTAAATAGTTGCAACCACATTAAAGCTTAAAATGAGAACAAACAGATATGGTCTTACCTGATTTATTAGATACTGACCAAAGTAGGAAATGAGAAGCAGCTCATAAACAGCCATAATTTCATATTGCCCCAAAGTGTATAAAAATGTTGAATTAGCGTTCTACAACATGTAATATAATAAAGCATTATATTCTAACATATAAAAAGTTTAGTACTTACAAATACTATCATAAAGCAAATTAGAGTGTGATATGACATAGATGCAATTACTTTAACGGCCATGAGTGGCCATAGAAAATTCTCCAGCTTCTGGATAAATTGCAGTATTTTCTGGTGGTGCTTTACATGGTCATGAAATATCTTTATGAGTTGTTCTTGGTACTCCTGAGATTTTATGAATTTTTCTATACCGTCCTCTTTACTGAAATGAGTTTGTGTAAAAGTCTGATGGATGTTTGCTAACATAACCCTCCGACAATCGAAACTAGGCCTTTAACGACTCAGACACGTAATGCAACAAAAGCTGCTGGGTGTGTCCCAAATAGATTGTTTATTACGGTTGTCGGAGATGTAATACAGTATGATTTTCAACTTTGTGTTACCTTATGCTGAATACCATATTGTTGCAAGAAGATTTGTTGACTACTAAAGGCGAGTGTTATAAATAGTTTTTCTTATGTTAATTAAATAAACCGAAAGTCTGTCGTGATATTGTTTGCAAGTACTTATAAACAAGCAAAACGATTTTAAAGACACTCACTTTTTGAGAGTACTTTTATAGCTGGTATCGAATCCTTCGCTGAACGTTAAAGTACTAGCGCGAGATATTCCAGTTTTTAAAAGTGTGGAATATACACAGCTCTCGAAGTTGGATCCTAAAATTGAAGAAATTTTGGTAACTAAAACTTGATGAAGTTAACAATCTATGTAGAAAAAAGCAGAATGCGATTCTAATCAAAATTAAAATCTACCTAAGAGCTGTAGTTGCTTTCCGGTGATCATAAGAACTGACATAATAAAAGTGTCGGCCATTCCATAAATATTAGTGAGGTTAAACTGCCCAATACATTGAACTACAAATAGAACCTCATATGCAGGCGACTGTTTCCAATCAAAAGGATACCATGTCGGCACGGCTAACACCCTGGTTAAATAAACATTATTATATGAAATATTATACATATATTTTGATATTACTATGATTAACACCGCTAACTTGCAATAGTTCACTAAATATTCTATTTGACAACTAAACATGTAATTAACACTTTACAGTCTAAAGCATATATATTATCTGCTATATGGAAAGTTCAAAAATAAATTAAATTGCAGTCCCAATAGCATTTACCAATAATTTTATTAGAAGAATCATTTGGCTGTATCCGGATACTCTATCTAAAAACCTGAACAGGCTAAACCTAAGAGCTAATACTGTAACCAAAGTAAGAAGTAAGTGGATCTGTGGAAAAATAACAAAGAAACTATAACATTAAATACAGAAGATATAGTTATAGTTATTTATGGTACAAGTGTGTTATTTTGCAAATAAATCGATCCACTTCAACTTATTTCGTCGTTGCTGTTAACTGCAGCTGCTTATAGCACAGCATGGGATCAATTAAACGCGCGCTATAATGACAGTTCTCTGCTCTCTAATGCTTATTTAGACTTTATGCGGTGCTCCTTCACCCGCTTATTATATCCCACATAATTGTATTTTTTGTAGGGATTTATTAGTAAGAAAATTTCGTGTAGTTTTCGATGCCTCGAAGAAAGGTAAAGGTGGGTCATCCCTAAATCAAATCCTACATATTGGACTTATTTTACAAACATTGTGGACATCTTGTTTCGTTTTCAAATTCATGAATTCGTAGTAGTCGCTGACATTAAACAGATGTATCGTAATATTCAAGTTGCAAAGGAGCAGTTGGATATTCAGCGAATATTTTGAAGACCGTGATGTATGGAGTGTCTTCGTCATCATTCTTAGCCATCGCAACTGTGCATCAACTCGTAGAGGAAAAAGGAACTCAGTTTTCAAGAGCTGCGCATGTCATACGATTTAACACCTTTACGGATGATATAGCTGCTTCGGTGCAGTCCACTGATAATGCTTTGAACTTGCAGAAGGAGTTGGTTACCTTCTTGCGAAATGAGGGGTTTGTGTTCAAAAAATGGATAACGAATGTAAAACCATTATTGGATTTGTTGATTCCAGCAGACTGTGCATTGCCCTTAGAATCATGGTCGTTCGGTAGCACCGAAGAACCAGCCGCAAACATTCTTGGTTTATTGTGGAAGCCAATGACGGATAATTTTTCTTACCAGATGGCTTATCTACATCAGCCAATCACCAAGAAATCAGTTCTCTCGGGCATTGCACGGTTGTACAACCCTATGGGATTTCTAAGCCCAATTATATTTTTTGGGAAACTAGGCTGGAACTTTGTGGGGCATCGTTGGCAGCCAAACTTCTGATGTAAGGTCACCTTTGTAAGGGCGGTGTACCATATTGAACAGGAATATTTGGACCGACTCACTCGTGGCATTGCTATGGATTCAATCACAACCCAACCGTTGCAAGACTTACGTGGCGAATCACGTGAGTCAAATTCAATCGCTCGTTGTTCCATCTCGCTATTGCTATGTGCCTTATACTCTTAATCCAGCCGATTGTGCTTTCCGTGGTGTATTTCTTCAGGAGCTACTAGCACATCCACATGGTCCAGACTGGCTGAAACAGTCCAGTGGCAATTGGGCTTCTCTTCTCGAACTCCGACAAGAGCTCCCAGAGTCCAAACCCGAAGCTCCAGTATTGACGTTACTGTCTGACACTAGCCAGGGGCTAGATAGGAATAGCCTAATTGATAAGGCTCCTCCTCCTCCTCAGCCTGTTTGCATCCATTGCTGAATATAGGCCTCTCCCAAGTTTCGCCAATTTTCTCTGTCCGATGTTTTTTGAATCCATCTCTTCCCTGCAATCTTTTGAATGTCGTCAGCCCAACGTGTTCGGGGTCTTCCTACACTTCTCCGTCCCATCCTTGGCCTCCACTCTATAACTTTTTTGTTCCAGCGATTGTCATCTCTTCGCATCATATGGCCGGCCCATTGCCACTTAAATTTGGCTATTTGAAGTCCAACATCTATAACTTTTGTTTTTTCCCTTATCCATTGGTTTCTTTTTCTGTCTTTTAATGTGATACCAAGCATAGCTCTTTCCATTGCTCGCTGATTGATTCTAAGGGAGTCTATAATGTATCGTGTCAAATGCCAGGTTTCCGATGCGTATGTTAAAGTTAGCAGAACACATTCATTAAATACCTTTGTTTTTAAGCTTTGTGGCAGTTTAGACGTGAATACCTCTTTTAATCTTCCAAAGGCTGCCCAACCCAGTCTAGTTCGTCTTGCCACTTCAGCTTTTAGGCCATGTTTCGATGTTGTAATTAATTGACCCAAATAGATATATTCTTCAACGTTTTCCAACACAGTTCCCCCTACATTTATGGATGTATTTCCCAAATCAAAGTTGGCCATAATTTTAGTTTTGCTAACGTTCATTTTTAAACCAACTGTTAAAGACGCGCTGTGTAATTGTTGCATCATCGACTGCAATTCATTGACACTTGTGGCAAATAGTACGATATCATCTGCGTAACGAAGATGTGATAATTTTTCGCCATTAATATTTACCCCAGTGTGTTCCCAGCTAAATGTTTTAAACACGTCCTCTAGAGCTGCGGTAAAAAGCTTTAGGGATATAGTATCGCCCTGTCGCACACCCCTGTTTACTTGAATTTGTTCTTCGTACTGATGTAGTCTGATGTTCATCGTGCAGGAGTTGTATAAGTCTTTAATAATTTCAATATATCTTGAGTCGATTCGATTTCTTAACAAAGCGTCTATTATAGCCCAGTGTTCGATACTATCGAACGCTTTTTCGTAGTCTACAAATGCTAAAATTAATGGCTCGTTATATTCCAGGGTCTTTTGTATCACTTTCCTTACTGTTTGTATATGGTAAAGGGTTCCGTATCCTTTCCGGAATCCGGCTTGCTCAGGTGGTTGGAATTCGTCAAGTTTGTTGCCTATGCGATTAGTTATTACTTTGAAGAATAATTTATGTACATGGGACAGTAGAGATATGGGTCGATAATTGGCTATTTGTGCTTGGTCTCCTTTCTTAAATAATAACACTACCGATGCTTTCTTCCATTCTATTGGTATCCTACCTTGATCTAAACATTTATTGAATAATTTTTGTAGCGTTCTAGCGAGTGTTGTGCCGCAATTTTTTATTAACTCAATGACGATACCATCTTCACCTGCGGACTTATTGCATTTAATTTGCTTTAGAGCTTGTTTCACTTCGTATTTACTTATTTCTGGTAGGTCCTCAGTTCGGTGTTTAGTTAATCGTGCTCGTATATAATTGTTACCAATAGTAGGTTTCTCGTTGCTCATACTATACAGTTCTTCATAAAATGTCTTAATTACCTGTAGCATTTCTTTCCTATCGGTTGTAATTCGTCCATCTTTCGTATATAATTTGTACATCTGGCCTGTTCCTATAGAAATCTTAGATTGAAAAACCTTACTTCCTCGGTTATTTTCTATAGTTTGTTGTATTTTGTCGGTATTAAATTGTCTGATATCGTTTCTGATATTTTTTCTAATTGTCTTATTTAATTCCGCATATTTCTGTTGCTGTAGATAATATCGCATTTGTTAATTTACACTTCAGTTCGTCTATATAAACATCATTCATATCTTCGTGTTGCAATTTAGTGTTTAGTGTATCAGCGTATATCTTGTTAGTAGTTTTGTTCTTTAAATTAATGATATTAAAACTTCTAGAATTGAGATTAATTAATTTTTTCTTTCAAATTTAGTTTTTATAACTATTTTCCCTCTCAAAGTCTATGATCGCTTCCTGTTTGAAATTTATTTAATACGCTAATGTCTTGCACAATGTGGCGGTCGTTGGTTATTATGCAATCTATTTCATTTCTTACGTTTTCGTTGGGGCTTTGCCAAGTCCACCTTCTGCTGGCCTTTTTGTCGAAAAGAGTGTTCATGCAAAACAGTTGTTCTTTTTCCATGTAATTCACTAACATCTGCCCTCTAGTGTTTCTAAGGCCAATTCCGTACTTGCCAATACATTTTTCGTCAATTTGTGCTACGCCTAACTTAGCATTGAAATCTCCAATTAATATTAAGTAATTTGTGGGATCATTTTGGATTGCTTCATCTATACTCTCATACCATTCTTCTACTTCTTCGTCTTTATATGCTGATGTTGGCGCGTAACCTTGAATTATTTTTATGCTGTATCGTTTTGATATTCTTACTATCATATATATTACTCGGGTAGAGATGCTGACGATTTTCACAATATTGTTGACTATTCTCTTATTTATCATAAAGCCAACTCCATGTATGCTTACGTCTTCAGGTCTATTATAATAAAAGACATGGGCCGGTTTTAATTTTATCAAGTTTGCACCTTTTCGTCTAACTTCACTTAATCCCACAATGTCCCATTTGATGTCATGTAAGGCATTTTTTAGTTCTATAAATCTGTCTTAGCCATTAAGAGATAGTGCATTGTATGTTCCAATATAAAATCGTGCAAGGCAGCCTATCCGATCCCAGCGATTCTTCGCACCCTCTGTCCCACCGTTAACGTGACCGCTGCAGATTAATTAGCATTGATAAGGCTATTTCAAGGGTTTCGTCGTTATTGGAATTAAAACACATCATCGCATGGATGCTACGTTATATTGATAATTTAAGGTTCCGTGGTAATCGAACTATTGGAACTATAACCGCGGAAGAACTTCAGATTTGCCTAAAGAGAGTGGATATTAACCGGCTACAAGCTGGTCGTCACTCATAACATCGTTTGCGGAGGTCGAACTCGTTCCTGGACTATGAAGGAATTCTACGTGGTGGAGGGCGCTTTCGTCACTCCTCCATTAATTTTGATGGTAAACACCCTAAAATTTTACTAAAATCACACTCTTTTACAAATTTGATAATAAACTACTATCACAATAGTTACATGCATGCTGGTCTGCAAAACTTGCACTGCATTATACAGACTCAATTTTGGATTTTGGCTGGTCGGGACGCCATTCGCAAGCCGCTTGCAAAATGTTTGACCTGCTTTCGAACTCAATCACCACCCATCGAACCAATGATGGGAGATTTGCCAGCTCCAGGCAGTCAAAGCGTTTTTGGTAACGGGAGATAACGATGGACCGGTTGAGAACGGCAAAAATCCTAAAGGCCCACATTCGTATGTTTGTCTGCTTCTCGACTCGCGTTGTGGAACTGGTGTCGGATTTAACCACAGAAGTCTTCCGAGGTTCCTTTCTAACATTTTCGGCGCTAAGCGCAAGTTGGCCGAGTAGATGCAGGTAGTCACCTGCAATGCTTAGAATCAGACCGTGTCACAAGAGTTGGCAGATAAAGACATTGCCTGGTACTTAAATCCTCCCTACAGCCATCATTTTGGTGAAATCTGGGAGGCAAGCATTAAGACTGTAAATAATTTTCTAGCCCGAGTAATGGATAAGCAAATTCTGACCTACGAAGAGTTCTTCAGTATTCCAGCGCAGATGGTGTATTCCCTGCTTCTGATACCTGAGCAGTGACCCGAATGATTTGGAGGCGCTGCCTCCTTACCATTTTCCCCTGCTGAAAACCCCTATAACCGTAACATAGCCAAATAGTCCCATAGGGAACATTATTTGCTTTCGTCGATGAAAACACGTTCAACAAAGTTATTGCTCCTTTTGGAACCAGTGGCACAAGAGCTACTTGTACACTCTGCAACAGCGTCACAATAGATGAAAGGGTGTCTCAATATAAAAGAGGGCACCTTGGTTTTCATTCGGGAGGACTTCCTTTCTTTGCAATGACGACTAGGCCGAGTTAGGGAAACGAATTAAAAATGACTTGTGGCATGCCTGCACACGCGTGCAGTGGTAAAGTTGTCTTCATTGCCAATAGAATAGAATTGTTAGTGTCGCATTTCTCTTTATTTCGATAGGCTTGGTCTTGACATGGAGGAACGTCCTTTTGTTGTTAGTTTACATTAGTTGTGTTGTTGTTTGTTGGACCTGATCGTTCCAAGGTGGGGAAGAATGTTCAGACCTCAGCAAGGGTTGTAGTAGTATGACTAAGTTGCGACGCGAATGGAAATTTAGCCACCTGTCGAAATCAAAGTATCGCTGGAGAACACGTGCGAGTCGAAAAATCGTTCGCAAGTACGCCAGCGACCGCGAGCATCGAGTCGATTGGTCCAGCTTTTTTGTTTTGTAGCTTGATTTTGTGTGTGCATAAACTATTGTTAAAGGAAAATAGGAGCCGAAATTCGTTGCGTCCATCGATGCATCCCAGCTGTTTGGAAGAGAGCAACACAGAAGGAAAGTAGGTGGCAATTAGGGTATTTCGGTTCCGGGGACCTGGACTCGAACCCACTGAGTCCAGTTAGGAATACCCGAACCAGATACCCGATCATTAGACTCGGCGAGATCCGAGTCAATGCTTTTTAATTTTTTGTTATAATATAAGGTACCTACTTGTACGTTAAAACTGTACTTACGTTAAGCGGACTGTTATGTTTTAACTTTATTCTATTATATATACTTTAACTTCACTGTATTATATCAGTTAAATGTGTTTTTTCGGTTTTTTATTTTCTATTTGTATTAGGACTATTTTTACATTATATGGTTTAATGCTACCAATCTAACTACATTTGCTAATATAGTTGAGCAACTTTGTTAAAAGCTCGTTTTTTCTATATTCTTGAGGGTAGTGTACGCCATTCTTGGGCGGTAGAAGTAAAACCGATGGGGTTTCAATCCAGTGTATTTATTTGTCAAGCATCCCGGTGACTAATATTACATTTTTTGTTTTGTTTTAGTAAAGTGGGGGTAACCTCTATAGTTGGCAAGATGTTATCCTAGACAATTAACATACGTTACTTGCACGGTTTTGTTAACAAGGAGCAGTCTAGTTATTGCCAGCTCAATTCATACACATGGTTTCCATATTACAATAATTTTGTACGTCTTGAGACATTTTTCTTGACTTCACTTACGCCCGTATGCATAGTCGTTCGCCAGTGGCTCGCCGGCGACTCGCCGGAGTTTTGTTATGAATAGTATGTTGGTGGCACTGTACGTCTATGACAAATTCGAGGTTATCAGGTTAGGTTTTCCGTCAGTTTTGACAGAAACTGACACAAAACCTAACCTGTTAACTTCTAATTTGACATAGAACAGCTATATTTTGGTAGTTATGATAAACAGTTTTCCGAAACAGAACGCATCTAAGTTGCAGAGGAAGAAACAAAAACGCTTTAAGAGAGCACGGTAGTTCAGCGAGTCAATCACGTCAGAGAAAAAAACTATCTTATGTAAAAGAAATAGAATAGCATGGGATATCAGCGAGTGTACAATTTCCCACGCCGGTAATAGTGGTTTTCACAGTTAAAGTCCAAGCTACGTTGTATTAGTTATATGTATATTATTATGCGATTTGAAGCTAAGTGTGTGTTGCGACAGCCTATTGGCGGTGCGAAGAAAAATTTTAACTGTGAAGCATTTTTGGTCGCACGCCTGCTGCAACTCCAGAAGTGCATTGTGCGAATTTGCCTAAAGGCAAATCAAATTAAAGCGGCGTGAAACCTGCAGTAAATTTTTGGCTGCACACAGTTTTAAAGTGCAGCGAACAAGCAGCTGTAAGGGTATAAATTGAGCAACATCTATAGGGTGTTCTTTGAAATGTTATAAAATCGTGACGTCAGCCAGTAGTCGTTGAGGCGACCAAGACAGCGACAAGGAAGTCCGGGATCTTTCCCCGAATTTCAGTTTGGTTAATTTTCATACCTATGGCAGGTGACGCAATGCAGGGCCAAATACGCATGAAACACAGCAAGTTTGGACGTGATTCCAGGTGTTCTTAAATTAAAAGTGACAAGAAGTCACGTCGGTGGTGTTCGAATCGCGTTTAAGGGATGTGTTTATGTATGCCGATTTTACTAATTTCAGTTCACGTGAATATGAAAAGGGTTGCGTTATCCAAGACTGACTTTAAATAGTTTTGACTTTTGCGCAGTTATTTTGGTGCTGTTTTAATAATGTTTTATATACGTGTTTGTGTGTACATGCAACTAGACCCTTTCACGTATGTTTTACTAGGAGCTAATTCTAGTTTTTATTTAATTTTCTTTGATTTGATATATGTATTTCAAAGTAGTTACGTTTCGTCGGTTTGCTATAAAGAGTGTTTCATAAATAAGTGCACAAATAAAACTGTAGCATCCTGAAGGTCAGAATTGCTCAGAAACATTTTTTTTTACTCTAAGCATTTTGAAATTTGATTTGAAAACCTCTTTATCCAACCCAAATGAGCCGGCTTTTAGAAAGATATAGTTGCTAAGAAAATACGTTCAAAACTGACAAGATTTTTGTAATGTTACCATAGTTACCAACAATACTTTCAATAACAATTAGTAGGCCAACAACGCTAAAAGAAAAAACAGTGGCACACTGAATATTTAGGTAGATTTTTATTAATCTTTAATTTAGTAATGCATAGTCCGACTGTCATAATTATTTCAGAAACTGTGTTAATTCTTTAGCTTCTTTTGTGAGCTTTTTATGCACTTTTTTCTGAGACACTCTGCGTACAAAAAAATTGTTAACTCACACTTTTGTTAAGTCTTTAAATCGACTGTTTTTCGAAGAATATCATAAATTATATTCTTCGCGTACATTTGCTATCAGACATATTTGACTCACTAGTTATTAAGTAGTTCTCCACTGAACCCTGCACGACTACAATGACTACACTGAACAGAATAAAAGACGAGTATGTATTATATATTTATGCAAAATCTTTGCTGCACTGGCAACATAGGTTTCATAACTTCCAATAAAAGATTCTATAGCCTACATTACAGAGTCGAATTCGCACAAGAACAAGTCCAGATTACATCTACAAAGCTGTCAGATGTACATGGTTAAACCTAGTTAAACCCTGTCCAGAAATAACTGGAACAGAATATATCTTAATGGAAAACAATAGAGCTTAATGTACATAAGCAATTACCTTTCTGTAGATTTATTTGCGTATGTAGGGTAGAACGCCATTATTTGAGCACACATTGTAATAGCTAAGTACCAGTATAGTGACAATGAC